>JAKOPK010000218.1:17682-46792 GCA_024195185.1 Coniferiporia weirii
CGAACCCGAGCTCGAGCTCGAAGACGATATAGACTTTGTTAGCTTAGATGGCACGCACACTACACTTATTTGGGTCTGAGCCGAGTGGATCTGATGGGAAACTATCGGGCAGACGAAGACGAGGTCTTCGACTCAGATTTTCGGAGCACGGACGAAGAAGCCATGAAGGAGGACGAGGCTGCGGGTGAAAAGGAAGTCGTTGAGGAGGAGAAGCATGCGCGCAGAGTGCGTTGCATCTAGCCTGGTACTCTCGAGTGCTTTATATAATTTATTGATCATATTCTCGCAGTCCGCGCGTCATCACGCCATGAAAGCCATCGAAACATTCTCCGCGCGTAGGCGTACCGCCCCATCAGGCCAGCCCTCAGGAAAATTAATAGAAGCGAAATCCAATGTCAAGCCAAAGATGATGCGTGGCGCTCGGCGTGTCTCCCTGGGCGGCGCCATCGACGTGGAGACAGGCGAGTCTGTGCGACAGCGCCAGAGCAGGCGCAAGAGCACGATTTTAAGCTCGCAGAGCTTGCACTCTCGACTGAAGGATGCGGAGGAGCGTAAGGTACGACACTCAATCAACTCTTCAACATCTAACGCATAGTTGAATACCGCCAGGCCTCCATGCCGAAGCGCACTAGAGAAATCGCCCACACATATACGCAGGCAGAGCTTATTGCGCGCGCGCTTGATGCTGAAGAAGGCAACATCGTTGAACATCGTGATTACCTCATGCAGGAAGAGGAGAAGCGTCGGCGTGCGCGGGTCGTACGACAGTCGATCAGCGGGCCCGTCCTCCGCTGGGTGAGTCGTTCCGAGAACGAAAAGGTGCCGATAGAGCCTCCCGCTTCCTCCACAACCATTCTTGACGGCCATGGCGGAGATGGACACAGCGGGTTTGGTTTGCAGAGGAGCATACCAATTACGCCGAGCGGTGTGATCGGATATTCGACATATCAGCCGTATGGTGCTGCCTCGTTATTAGCGCCGTCTTACCTCCCGGCGCCTCTTCCTCCGATGCCACTCCCAAGCCCGTCCAACCTGCAATTTCGCACTGAAAGGGTGATGAAGAACTATCTTCTGTACGAACTTGGCCAGGAAGAGGGAGCGCCGAAGCCAAATTGGGGAGAGACGATGGCGACGGTATTTGGCACGCACGTTAACTGGGAAGAAGTGAAGGTGTACTCTGGAAAGCACCGGCCGCTTTGTACGTGTCATGTTTCAAACGATCTCCGTCATTTTCCACTTGGTTTATTTGTCTGGGATATACAGCTCGTCCGGTAACCAAATGTCCACTAACTGGCAGACCAGCGATCTATCGTGACCCGCGCTCGGGCGTGCCCTTTGCAAACGTCGGCGCTTTCAAGACTCTCACGCGCATTCTCGCGCACGAGTACGTATGGAATGAGGAGCTGAAATGTTACACAGCCAGCGAGAAAGATGCGGACTCTGGGGGCAGGGCAGTACAGTCCTCCTCGAGCTGATTTTTCCTCTGCCTTCTTTGCTTACACCCCATGTACATATAATGCACTGTATGACTTTTTTTGTGTAGCATATTGAATAAAAGATAGCACGTCTTTTTCGTATTTTTTTTTGTTTCCGTCCAGGGGCGAGCGCCAATCATGGCTGTGCGTCGGCGAGTACACGCGCGTCTATGTATTGATGTTCGAAATACACACCGTCCTCGTTGCTGCCTGTGTTATGTCTCTGCTGCACCGCCCATTCTTTCATGAAGTTATAACAGCGCTTTCCTCGTATCGCTCTACGTCCCTGCCCCCTCTCAGTGACCGGGACGATGTCGCCGCTGCTGTCGGACGCGCAGCTGCAGCTGCAATGCCTTCTCGACCCTGACATCGACCCAAGCTGTGGGTGTCTTTCGTCGGGCGGCGGCCCTCAGATGAACACAGACATCAGTGGACCGGGCGTGCGCATTTCATTCTACCTTCAGGCGCTATTTCTTGCATGTCTGTCAGCACGCTCGGGGTCGCTCGATGAGATTACGGGCGCGCTCTACACTCTCATCGCGACCAACGTAGCCATGGCCGTTACTTCCTTCATTCTGGGCTTCAAGTCCGAACCGGAGATAAGTCTTCACGAGTGAGCTTCTCATCAGCGTTTCCCTTACCTTTATCTGACTTTATTACCTCACGCATAGCGCGATCGTCGTGTTCTACCTTCTTGCGCTCTCTTGGGCTTCTGTGTTCTTTTCATTGCCGGCTTACAACCGCTTCGTTAAGAGCGACAAGACGCTCAAATATCTCTCTGTACTACAATCCTATATCCTGTTTGCCTTCGCCCTGGCCATTCTCATCAAGGCTGATAGCTTTGGCATGACCCCGCCTTGCAACCCCAACGCCGTCGCCGTCATTTTCCGACCAATTCCTGCCCTTCGGGCGGGTCGTATTGCCGCTTCCGTTCTTGTTGTTATAACCATTATTATTTACTCCGGCCTTACCATCAGCGATTACAAGCCGCTTGTCAAACGGTGGATAAGGCTTATCAAGAAGAAGTGGAAGACTATTCGGAAAGCCGACGCACAGCCAGCCACGTCAGGCCCAGCTGCCGCCCCGAGGGACCTTAACGAAGCGGAGTCCGGTATGACGCGCACCGGACCCATGGCTACCGCTGAAGATGGAGGAGACGAGAAGACAACTAAAAGGGGGGCAAAGAACAAGAGCAAGAATAAGAGCAAGAATAAGAATCGAAAGAAAGGCAAGGAGAAAAGCGAAAGCATAAATCAAACGAATGAGGCGGATGAGAACAAGGTGACCAAGTTTCACTCATGTGGATATGCAAACACTCAACTCGCCCTCAGTACGACCTCGGGATTTCTGGAAATCTCATAATTGAAATCATTGTAATTTTCATCCTGTGGGCGCTGACTGTGATGAACACCGAGTTACTCATCAAATGGAATAACTTCGAGGGAGGTGGTGGCGGCAGCGAGTCGTGGCAATTCGGGCAGATATTGCCCATGTTCCTCATCGTTATTCCGCTCGTTAATATGATTAAGGCATTCCTTGAGTACAAATTTCAGCGACGCGTACACCGGCGGCGTGTGCACAAGAAGCACACGGGTCACTCCCGGGGTGAGCATGCTCACGCGCCTCATACATCCCGTTACGGGACGCGCATGGGCGGAGGCTCGGATAGTGGCGCATCACCGTTCGGCGGATTAGGTGGCGGACTCGACGGGATGCCGTTCATGCCATTCTTCTCGGGCAGCCCCCTCCACACGACGCGCCCTGATGGAAACATGCCTACAGCGCGCATCTCGGAACATTCCATACATACCAGTGCTTCCTCACAGCGGTCTGTGTCCCCACGCAGGGTCAGCTTAAGCTCAAACTCCGGGTCTAAGGACTCTTCTCCCTCTCCCTCTCCCTCTCCCTCTCCTGGAGGTCGGTTGTCTCCCGGGGGATTTGACGACCTGGCAGACTCGTACGTTGGTAGGTCACCACAAACATTTTTCTTTGTGCTTGACCTAACTCACGCGCATTGCTGTTGCAGATGACGACGAACACCACGACAATAACGACAAGGCCTGATTTTTCCGAATTGCATAAAATGTATACGATTTCGCCCTTCCTCCTGTATTTGTACACATCGTCATGGAATACCTATTGCTTCTTGGTTGATGGTTCGATATATTTATCTCTACAAAAGCAACAACTTACAAAAGGATAGTCTCGGCTCAGTCACCACAGTGGGCAAATCCTAAAAGGAGGAGGGTAGTAAGTCTACAATATTGATATTAATATTAAGCTTCCCAGTGGACTGGGCCTTGCCTACCCACTACGGAACTTTTCTAGTTCTTGTCTTCCCTTCCTCAGCGGTCAAATATACTCAGTTAAGGAATGCACGGGCGCGTTCGACAGTTAACCGAAAGTATATACCCGGGAGCTCCGTAGCGCTTTATTTAGTTCAGTTGAGTCGAGTGCAATGGCTAACTTGAAGCTGTCTGCTGCCTGGTGACTGGTTCATGCGGAATAGATCAATAGTCAGTCTATGATCTATACGGTCCCGCTTTTCACGCCCTATTGTTCCTGGTCTTTCCATTTCATCATTCATTTTAATTATGTATCTGTACGACATTGAGGATTGTGCATATTACATTGCTTGATTACCACCAAGCTTTCATGTGCTCATTAGTTATAGGAAAAACACACGTGTCACGAGAAGTATGCGAGTGAATGTCAGACACGGCCGTAATCATTGAAGTTATTCGTTTTTTTGCGGTAAGGTTCATCGGGTGGGCCCCAGCATCCTAGATTATAATGACGATGATGGAAGAAGGCCCTCGATCTTCAGTGCATAGATAGTGATTCTGCCGAAGAAGTCCGAGCTCTCGTCGAAGGTGAGTCTGAGCTAGTATGGGGTCAAGAAAAGAGCGAGGGACGCAGACCGATTCGTATTCGAAGAACCGAGGATCAAGATTATTTTGCTGCTTTCATCGACTGTTAGGAGGAAGGTGCCAGATCATAATCGTTTAGGCTACCGCGAAGTACTTCCGCGATCTCTCGCTGGAAACGTGCAAGATAAGCGAGGAGCTCTTGGTCTGGTAGTGCCGAATGATCAAATGCTTGAGTGAGCTGGACGCGAAGCTAATAGGACATCCATCAGAGAATACACGCGATGGCGGTCAGTCAGAGCATTCATAAAAAGGAGAGTTCGTCAAATAAATTTACTCGGAGCATTGCCTTCCGGCGCAGGGTAGTCTGGTTGCTTTCACAATCATCTCTGCGCGTCGACTCAAGCTCCGAAAGCCTCGTGGAGACCCTACGAGCCTCCAATAAAACGTCATTGGGGAGGTCAGCGAGCCGAGCTAATTCCAGGCCTGAGGGAGCCAACGAATTAAAGCAGAATAAGGGATAGAGGACGATAACTACCGTAGTGGTCGATATCGTCTGGCACTCCATCAATAATTCTAGGATAAAGTCAGTGGACAGAGTGGCGAAGCTGATGCATCGTCGGCTCGCACTTGTAATGGAATACCAATCCCATATTAGAGACGGTCAAACGTGACTTCTAAGAAAGGTGTAAATTAATGAGCCAATCCGATGTATTATTTCTTACCTGGACAGACAAATGGAGACTGATCAAAGGTTAGTTGATTACAGGCGTCACAAAAAGCAGACTTCTCACTTTATGACAGACGGCTGCCGGGATAACGAAATGGCGAGGTCACTGAAATGTCTGTGATTCGGGTGAGCGGATACCCTGCTTCAAAGAGCTTCCCATACGTTGCAAAGAAAACGAAGGCCTGACAAGACAATGAATACCAAACACATACGAGGCGGAGGATGCCGACCTTAATCCCGATCAGGCGTTCGGCGATCGCATGGGAAATGCCCAGACCTTCCCTCGGCGATGTTCCACGACCTAGCTCATCAACGAGGACAAGGGAGTCAGATGTGGAAAGGCCTAATGGGAGGAGTTAGCGTCCAGAAATTCTTCAGTTCAGTTGCGTAGACCTAGGATCATAGCGGACGAAGACATTTCTTCAGCAAAAGTACTTAGGCTCCGCTCGATATTGTCGTCATTTGATAATCTCGTGAGAAGAGCATCGTGTATCCTACATTTAGACACGTTAATACCTGTTTTCCTACTATTGACGTTCTTTCTACCTGAAGCTTGCATATTCAGCTGGGACAAAACAGCCACACATAGCCATGACGGTCAGAAGGCCGATTTGTCGAAGATATGTGCTTTTCCCTAAGAAAAACGTTATCGTAAGGTGATTTCAAAAAGAAAGCAAGAATAACGAACACACCGGACATGCTTAAAAAGGAAGAGGAGCCAACACTTTATTTGTGAAAAAAAGGTTCTTGATAGCACACGTACTTTGGCCCTTGAATGATCTGGAAAGACGAAGTATCACAGCAGTACACATCATTTGCAACCAAAGTTCCTGCGGATCGTACGCCTTCGAGGATAGGGTGTCGACCTGCCTTGATGGCCAGCGTCCCGGTGAATTCTGGCCTCACTGGGAAGGGCATGTGAAAAAGGGTTACGACGTGACCCCCGAAGAACCTACCATAGTTATGAACTTAGGTGCGAGGTTGTCAAATGAAGACGGAAGATCAGAATTATAGATACGCACGGATTGAAGCATGGGCGAACGACCAAAGCATGTCTAACAAGGCGATCTGCCCCACTTACAACAATGAAAGTTGCATAGACTGGTGTACGCGGAAAACTCACAGCTTCAGAAGCCTTATATAAGGCACCGACTTCGATGATCACTTCGGCCACAAGCTCTTGAATAATACTAAACAACCGCTCTTAGTAATAAAAAAACAAGATTCAGATTTGTAAATCACCTGGCACTGAGCATCAATGTTTCGTCCAGAGCGTCTTTCGTTCTCGCATTTCGTTTTTTCTATGTCACTCGCATTAATCTCGTTCGCCGAAAACAAGTGAATACAGCAACAACTTACCAAGTCAACACTTTCGAAAAACCACTTTCCCTTCCTCGCTTTCACGTTCACAAAACCTTTTGGTAGCTCAGCCATCCCGGCTTCTTCAAGGTCTAACTTTCGTAGCGTGAAAACGAAGCCCTGTTCTTGGTACACGAGCTGTAGCGGTAGTCCGTGCCGTTCACAAAGCGCGCGATTCAGCTGGAAAATGTCCGCCACATTTTCCTTGTATGTCTCGCGCGCGACGTCGAGGAGGCAGTTATAATTAGCCTTGAGACGACATCCGTCTGTGATCAGATATACGTTCTTTTGTGATGCGTACTTTAACAGCGTATACACGCGCGTTCATGGCGTTTAAGCCACCTCCCTGGAACGTATCACCCTGAAGCCGAATACAAAGTATAGTTGAGATGATTCACATACCTTTTGGGCTGTCGCATCTTCGTTCAGACTTCGAGCGATGAGAGCCTCTATCTTCTCTATCCTCTCGTCAGACAACATCTGTGAACCTTTAGATTAAATGACAATTAAGGTTGAACACGAGAACCTCACGTCACAGACAACCTCCAGGAGACGCGAATGGCACCCTTTAACTGCGTCCCGAACAAATGGAATATTCTTAACAACACCACGAAGCAGTAACAACTGTGAGATGCGCTGCGCTGCGGTTTTCGCACTGTTGGTCACCCTAGCTTCTGAGGTTGCAAGCTGCAAAGAATACTCAGCGGGGGAACAAGGGACGAGATGTCAGTCATTACCAAAGAGATCAGCTTATCTAGGTCAAGCTTGTTCACCGTCCGCAAAGCATCCTTGATTGCAGTAAACTTATCCTCAGCCTGTACGAGTTCTTCGACGGCATCCAGCCGGGAGTCGATTGCAAACTGGCCTAGATATTATGAGTCAATACCTTCCGTTCCACCATAACTAATATGCATGCATACCAGTGATCGGAGCGAGTATATTTACCCTTAACAGCCTCGAACCCATTGCCGTCCATGTATTGTTTAAAATTCTGTAATGTTCATGAGGGGGAATTGCCATCACAATCTGCCGCTGCAAAACGCACCCATAGAGAGAGTGAGTCGACTTCTTGTTCAATATATTCCCAACCAGCTCCAAGTTCCTTGCACTGTCGTTGTCGATAAGCATCGTCCCCTCTACTGAGCTATATCTGATGCGAAGAGAGCAAGCGGCATAACGCGTGTTGAGCTTTGTCTCGGCGTGTTTGAAGAGTGCGCATGCTGCCGAGAGTGCATAGTATCTACGAAGTATTGTTTTTGTGCTCGGACAAACAGTAAAACTAAAGTAAGGACTTACTTGGAGGACACTGTGAGGAGTGTTGCAGCTCTGTCATCGCCGTCCGCGCAAAGTTGGTTTATGAACTGCAGGCCTGTTGTGACTAGTACGTTAGAAGATAGAGAACGATAGTAAGCCAATGAATCTACTTGCCGGCATCCTCGTTCCAATACTTCCTCAATACAGGCTCGATCGGTACACCCAGAAACTCCTCTTGTATGCACTGCACAAGGAGTGACGTACTCGAAGAGTGTTTGGCGGCAGAGGGTGCTGATGCGTCGACATGCGACAGGAAAGTATCCGGGACGAGGACGAGGGAGGGGTAATGGAGATGCAAGTGGTGCAGCGTCTTAACGTACGTCTGGCAGTCAGCAAGCTAAGGCGCATATATTTGTCAACGAAAGGGACAAAGCATTCCATCCAAAGGAGCGTACCTGTATGAGATCGACCTGGCCCGTGTCTTTGTCAAGAGCTGCGATGCCGACTTCGCGCCCGATACCGCGCCCCTCGAGCACGGCGACAACGAAACTGCCCTCGTGTCGCGACGACGCGGCCGTCAATGGGCGCGCTGTCGTCGGACGCGACTGGCCTGTCCATGGACGCGATTGGCTGGTCACTGGTCTTAAGCTCGGGTGTACCGAGGATGCTGGACGCGTGGACATCGTCGACGCGACAACCGACGGCGTAAAGAAACCGAGCGACGACTCCGACAACTTCAAGCCACTCTGTGATGTCACGCGATTACTCGGCCACTCCGAGGAATCTTCACGCATATAGTCACTTCATTCGTCTCTTAGCAATTGCTAGCACCACTTCCAAATGACTACAGACTGGAAAGCTCGTTGTGCAGCACGAAAAAAGCAGCAGGAAAGCGAAATTCCCAAGGAATGGCTCATCACCGTCCCTCCAATAGACCAGCATAATGTGCTCGACGTTCCTCGCACCTGCGGCCTGCTTTCGGAGAGGGAGCTGCTTATCACAGAGACTACAGATGTCGCACTCATGCTCAGAAGGCTTGCGGGGGGAGTTTGGACCTCGGTCGAAGTCACGACTGCGTTCTACAAGCGCGCAATCATTGCTCATCAGCTCGTAAGTCGGGATCTTTTACCGGTGCTGCAACTAATTCCAACGTTATTTTTATTAGACCAATTGTCTGACAGAGATATTTGTCGGGCGTGCTCTTGCCAGGGCTAAGGAAGTAGATGATTACCTGGCTAATACGGGCAGAGTGATCGGCCCTCTCCATGGTCTCCCCATTTCTGTCAAGGACCAGTTCTCCATGAAAGGCTTGGAGACCATAATGGGTGAGCCCCAGTGTGTACCATAATATGTGCCGTAGGTCTAAGCTTTTGCACAGGTTATGCATCTTGGATAGGGAATTATGCGGAGCACGATGCTGTCTTAATTGAAATTCTCTACGAAAGTGGAGCTGTACCTTTCGTACGCACAAACGTCCCTCAGACTTTAGTGGTGAGCACGACATCAAAACATTTTGAACGTGGCAGTCTAATATACAAGCCTTAATCAGTGGGGAGAAACGTTCAATAACGTGTTCGGGAGAACAACTAATCCGTACAACACCTCACTCACTCCAGGCGGCTCTTCAGGAGGTGAGGGTGCCCTACTCGCCATGAAAGGCAGTCCACTTGGCGTCGGGACGGATATCAGCGGGTAACTCGTATAGACTTTGTCTTGTGCGCCTGAAATCATCCGCTGAGGCCGCTCTGTTAGCTCAGTTCGCATCCCAAGCTCGTTCTGTGGCTTGTACGCTCTCCGACCATCGTATGAGCGTTTCCCTTACAACGGCGCGCTCAACTCGCAAGACGGCCAAGCGTCGATCCCATCAGTGCTCGGGCCGATGGCGAACTCGCTCGACGGGGTGCGTATTTTCGCCAAAGCCGTGCTTGACGCAGCGCCATGGGAACGCGACCCTCTCGTCACACGTCGGCCATGGGATGAACGTGTGTATGCACTGGAAGGGCATGGAGGACGCGGTGCGCGCCTGTGTTTTGCGATGATGTGGGACAACGAGGTTGTTAAGCCATTCCCGCCGCTTATCCGTGCGATGAAAATGACGGCGGCAGCTCTGGAAGCGGCTGGTCATAAAGGTAAAGGCATTTGAAATAAATGAATGCTGAGCTTGACCTTGGCTATATGCAGTGATCGATTGGAAACCTCATAGGCATCTAGAGATCTACAAAAATGCCGTAAGAATCCGCGGCCAACAGCCAACAACTACACTATTGAATTTTGAATGTTTAGGAAAGTATATTTTGCGCAGACGGCTACGAGGATTTTCGTAGGGAGTGCGAAAAATCCGGCGAGCCCCTCATCAAGACGATGCGTCCAGAAGGAGAAGAAGACAAACACCTAAATGTATCACCTTTCGTCTGGACGCTGGTGGGCAATCCGCGCTTGCGGACTGCGTACGAGGTACAAATAAACTTCCAGTTAACAAAGCAGGACTCATATACAATGCTTCCTATATCAGCTATGGGAGCTTTCTAAGGAGAAAAAGACTCTGCGTAAGTCGCATCTGGACCACTGGCAGGCAACTATCAGCCGGACGGGAACAGGCCGACCTGTCGACGGTATCATTTCGCCCATCTCACCATACCCGGCATGTCCACACGGACTTAATACGTACACTAATTTCCTTACCCAAACACGCTTGGACGGATATGCTGATGCAACGTTTCCCCGTCAGCGATTGCTTTTACACAACGCTTGTGAACGCGATGGATTATTCTGCAGGTTGCTTCCCCGTAACAATTGTGGACCCAGAGCTCGATATTAAGGTGCAGCCGCACGAGTTTTACAACCACGAAGACGAGGCGCACTATGAAATATGTTAGTGCTTCTTCTCTAATTTTGCTAGGAAATGAGCGTTTAAGCTATACGCGATAAATTCGATAGACAAACCAGAGCTTTTCCAGAACGCGCCAGTTGGCCTCCAATTGATCGGCAAGACGCAACAGGAAGAGGCTGTCATTGCCATGACGGAAGTTGTAGATGATGCACTGAAGAAATACAAAGCGACGAAAGCAAGATGAGAGGTAGGCACAATGAAAGGGAGGGTTACTTGAAATATAATATTGTATTATGTATACCCGGTATATCACGGAGCATGGAAGGAGGCATAACAGTTGAATGTTCTGACGACTAACTTGTGCTACAAAGACATTTCGTTGCATATATGATGACGGTACAAAACCAAAGAGAAATCGGAGCAAAAGCTGAAGAACAGAGGTATACATATCCATCGATCACAAACATCTATCCCCAGAGCTCTTCAATTAAATCCTCAGCACGAGCCCTCTCCCAGCGCCTCTCGGTCACACCCAAGCACTCGGGAAACCATTTTTGTACATCGTCTGCGCGGTCGAGGATCTGAAACGCAAGTGCGCGACCTGACAGGAACGCATGCGCCATTCCCTCGCCGCTGTAACCCGCAGCAATCCACTCACCTGGGGGTGCCGTTGCCGAATTACCCGCCTTCTCCGACATTGGTCGAGGAGTCGTAGACTGCAAAGGTAGTATGCGCCCCGTAAGCTTGGGCGGAAGACGGCCTACCCAGGGAATGTGGTCGGCAGAAATGCCAATGATACCACTCCACATTGCTTTCACCCGTCCCTGCAGCCAACGCGTGTCCTTCCCTTTGTCCGCACCCAGGTGGGGAAGCGGAAGGGTTTCCGCACCCCAATTTCCTCCGCCGAATAGGAGTGGAAGTGCACCCGCAAGGTGCGCCGCGATTCCCGGGTTAATTTGAGAGTCATCCGACGTGCCGATTTCGCCCAGACCGTCTTCTCCTGCCTGGACAAACCCGCCGCCAAACATGAGCTCGCGCTCGGAGCCAGGTAGCTGGGTAAGATAATCATACCCGATATGGTTATCATAAAACACCCAGCTACGCGCCCCGTCGAGCGACGAGGGTGACAGGGCCGCCCCTGGGCGCTGCGCGGTCATGTTCCCGCGCACACAGAAAACTTTCGAGCGCATTGGAGGAAGCAAGTGAGAGCACCATGCATTTGTCGCGTGCACAATATGCGGAGTAAGGACTTCCCCTCGAGGGGTAACCACAGTGTACAGTGGAACAGAAGAGGATGTCGGGGGTAGGATTGCCGTGCATGGCGTGTTGGCTGATAGACTGAAACGATCTGCGTGTTCGTCGAGTAAGCGAGCGAGGATGTTTGTGACGAAACGGTAAGGGTGAACGGCACCAGCCGCGTTATATACGACCCCCGTAACATTGGAATTCAGGTGAAATCTCTGCAAATTCCGTTGAAAGCCGAGATGAATACAATATTAAATGATAGCAACAAGAATTCACAAATTACTTCAATGGCTTCTTCACCTTCAACTGAGGTATAATCTTTAGCCTCTTCGGGCATATCTTTTTTCCAGGCTTGAAGCTGCCTCTTAGCCTCGTCAAATGTTTCAGGTGTAAAGTACACGTCAAGGCTGTCGACTTCACGACACTGACATTTGTCTAAGATGCCTTCCTCAGCAGCGGCCACAAGCATTTCGCGGACGTGCATCATGCGAAAGCGAATGAGCTTTGCGGCCTGGTCTGCACCAAGCTTCTTCTTTAGGTTAAGATAGTCATGGTGTAATGGGGGTTTGATATGCCCGCCGTTCCTGCCGTGAGGTGAGTCGTAATCCCTGTGCACGGCATTTAGCGTTGGACTCACCTTCCGGTTGCCCCGGAGCATATGTCTCTTGCCTCAAGCATGAGCACTTTGAGCTCACTGTCGCCCTCGTGGAACAGTGTGCGCGCAACACTGGTTCCAGTGATGCCCGAACCAACAATAACAACATCAGCGTACTCCGGAAGCGAATCCGGGACGTGGGATGCGATAGGGGAAAGCACGTCGTGCCAGAATGAAATAGTAGGTTTGGGGACAGGCAGGCCGGGGTCGACCTGTATGCGCTTTACAAGGCGTTCATAGGAGGCAGAGAGCTCCAAGACCTGCTTGACAGCAATGCGGAGGACTTTGACCTTGGAAACGATAACACCCATGGTGATCACAGCTCAAGTAAGGGGCGGGGGCATACGCCGGCCATAAGGTAGGAGATAAGTACGAAGATAGAGGTGGGAATGGGGCGTTGGGCGCTCGACGCGTTGGGGGTCATTAATGCCGGCCGCAGCTGTCGGCACAGCATTCGGGCTCCGCGAATACTCAATGATCGACACACGCACTCAAATGGTGAGACACCCCTCTTTCTCTGCAGCGTGTTGATGAGTCTAATTCCAATCCGTTGATAATATAGCCCAGAGAAGACCGGGATCTCCGGATAGTCTGCTGGTGCTAGTGACTCCTATGTAATTCGGGAGTTTCATGGCTAGATCCGGGGTAATCATACAATACGGCGACTACCGCGTGGCGACACGCGCACCACATGCACGCATATACACAGGGGTTTACAGCTTACGGGCGGACACAAAATCCCTTGGTCCCCCTTGGATATGAGCATGATTCCTGTCTGCATAACTCACGCATCATAGCTCTAGACGCCCTTGCTCAGTCATTTACAGAGCGTCACCCATCCGGTTCACACGTTCAACTCATCTCTCAAACAATGTGTCTTATATGTAATTAAGTAATACCCTTCATGGCGGGAACACATTGCATCGTTTAAGAAGTCTAAAATATAGATACTATACATCTTCGACAAGGTGACCTGAATGGCATGTTAGGTTTTAACTCCCGAGCATTCAGCTTTCAACCAAGCGTAACACAGCAACGGATTCTACGTGCGCCGTTTGCGGAAAGAGGTCGAAGCCACGCACGCTCTCGAGCACATACCTCCCCCGCTTCTCTCCGTTCTCCGCTTCCCTCGTGCTTTTCTTTAATAAAATCCCGATATCCCTTGCCTGCGTATGTACGTTGCAGCTCACATACACAACCGTTGCGCTCCTGAATGCCAACAGCTGATCGAGAAAGTTTTCATCGCAACCTTTGCGGGGTGGATCGACGATGACCGCTGTTTCCGTAGCGGGAAAGTCTGGTACAGCCGCAAAGATGTTGGCGGCGTCCCCTGCGCGGAAGGAGACCTTCCCCGTAGGCAGATTGTTGAGCTGCGCGTTATGCGTCGCAGCAGCTATGGACTCCGAGGATAACTCGATCCCCGCTATGGAGCGAAAATGTGGGGAAAGCATGATAGAGAATAGGCCCGCGCCACAGTAGGTGTCAACGAGGTGCGAAGGAACCACAGTCCTTGAAGGAGAGGCAGCCGTATCGACCGCGGAGATGCGTGGGAAAATGGCCTCCCGGACGTACTCCACCAATGGAACAAGGACGGAGTTGTTGTTTTGGAAGAAGGAGCTAGCGTTGAACTCGAAGAGCATGTCGCCGACCCTCTCGCGGACCTTACCGCGGTGATCTGTAACACAAATGTGCTCTTCCGCTGTCGGCATAGGACCAGTGCTACTGTCCATTGGTATAGTAAGTGAGTCGCGCAGCAAGAGACTAACCCCTTTCTTGTACGTGTGTAGTTTTCTGTGCGACACGTCAGCAGGTTAGCTGTCTCTGAAAGAGGGCAAACCTACGATAGTACTTCCTTTCGCAGCGGTCCTAAAGCATCGTTTATTACGGGCGTGGCAATAGGGCATTCCTTTAGTACCATTAGATCTCTGGAGCGCGTAAATACGATAAAAATAAACCTCAATGTCCAGGACCTCCCGTGTGCCTGTCTTGTTAAATCCGATAGCCACCGTCTTTTTCTCCGGTATTATTTCTTGTGTAGGTACAGTTTTTCCCTTTTGACGTCGGGGTAACTTAACGGGGGCATCAAAATGTGGTGTAATTTTTGTCCGATAGCCGTATTGGAGAGGTGACGGCGCGGTAGGAAGGATGTTAGGAAGTGACGAGCTTGGAAGCTCTGTAGCGATGTCAACCTTATAGGAAGCTCGAGTTCTAAAGATAATACATCATACGCACCGGAAAAAGTTTCGTAAGCCCTAACGACGACATCGCGCTTCAGGTCAAGCTGAGTCTCATAAGAAAGCATCTAATGAATTACAACTGTTAGATATTACGAAAACTTCATCTTCAAGTTACTTTTTGGGCAACTAAAGAAAAATCAAACCTGGTATTGACAGCCGCCACATTTTTCAAAGTATCTGCAGCTTACTCGACTCATGTCGCGCATAGATGTATTGGACCGCTCGACACCAAGGAAATCCGCAAAGGAGTGCAACCTGGCGTTCCGATAGATCCTGGCACGGACTTTTTCACCAGGAAGTGAGAAGGGGACGATGACAACCCAGGGTCGCTCAGTTGAGGTGGTCACGGCCAGTCCTTCGCCTTGATTTAATAGTAGAGATAGGCGTGAGCGTTCCGCGCGATTTGTATAAAGTATGCTCACCGTTTGAAGAAAGTCTTTTTATTTCAAGCTCTAGCTCTTCGTGAAATGTGAACGGAGCATCCAAGTCCGTGCCATCGTTGACAGCCTTGTCCACATTGTCCTGTCCTAGCAGATCGACCACTTCGCGCCAGAAGACATCATCACGCGAGCAAGGCTCGATATTGAGCAATTTTTTTCTGTGCTTTCGTGCGCCCTTGGACAGCTTAGTCTGAGTGCCGCCGTGTTCATTCTTTCGCGACTCTATGTTTCCGGATTCAGGAAATTTTGGGGCGGACAAATCGGGTGATTGCGAGCGCGGTTTCTTGTCCAGATTTGATGATGTTTGCAGGGACGGGCTGAGCTCCCGTTTAATTCCTGCTTTTGAGATATCCATGAGCAGGGTACGCAATGAATACCCTTGAAGCCACAAGCGTTGGCCTCCGATTCGGAATCCACGGCGGGCGAGCAGCATTTGCGGGCGCGGCGAGGAAAACGTGACCGGAGGAGTCACGAACGCGTCAGACGCGGCCTCGCCCACTCAGCAGCCTGAGCAGTGAGCACTCTGAGTCCGAGCACAGCGACACTGCGATCTGAGTAGCGGCACACTATCTGCGATTCTGCGTTCATGACCTGACGAATAAAGCCAACGCCAACGACGCCAACAGAAACGCAGAGATAGACCTCCAGGATGTCTCGCCTCTCTTCGTTGTTCTCGCTGGGCGGCTCGACGACTCCGCAGAGCAGGACCACCGACGGCCTCACCAGACTCCGCTTCACGCTCGAGACTCTTCCCGGCTCAAAGAAATGTATATTTAGCCCCGGGACTCGCTCAGAAATACTAGCGGAGCTTTATGAGACTTTCTGGGGACCACATGGCAGTTATTTCTTGCCCAACGCCATCTCTTACCAGCCGGTACAGCTACTACTCAGCGAAGTCCAGACCCGCTACGGTTTCCACAGTGCCGGAACAGAGCCCCCAATTGTTCCAGGGAGACCGTGTGGACATATATTTCTAAAGGGCGAGAGCTGCTATCGCTGCAAGTGAGTTTACCTGGTCATGTTGGTGATCATTGGACTCAAGCAAGCGTTCGGTCAGAGATTGTGCCTTAGATGACAGTTGTGTAATGTGCACTCGGTGTTTCCATGCAACCAAGCATGAAAACCATAACGTCACATTCTACATTGCTCAGCAATCCGGGGGATGTTGCGACTGTGGCGATCGGGAAGCTTGGCAGCATCCTATGGATTGTCGATACCACCCTTCCGTTGCAGAAGTGTATACTCCTCCCGAGCAGACACCCAAGGCCACATATCGTTCACTTAACTTTGCGAGCAACCCTCAGGCTCTTCCCAGTGGGCCCCCCGTCCCGCCTGAACTATGGGACTCTATGTCCCGCACAGTGGCGTATGCACTGGACTTCATTCTGGATACGCTAGATTACTCCCCCGACGAAACCGTCCTGGCACAAACCGAGGAGGCGCTTACAAGCCAGCCGACAGCTGATCCGTTGCGAAAGGATCTGTATGCTGTCGTGGTGTGGAACGACGACAAACATTCGTTTGACGAAGTTATCCGGCATCTTTCAGACACCTGTGGCTGTTCCGTCGAAGAGGCAGCAAACCATACACGCAAAATTGATGAGCAAGGGCGTGACATAGTCGAAATGAACAGTTATAGCCCCCGCCTCCTTGAGATAGCGCAGGCTGTTGCTAGAATCGACCTCGGTGTCACGGTCCGGCGAGCATACGACTCCTTCCGGGAACAGATCGCTGGTGTCCTCGTAGAGTGGTTGTTGGACTTAACAAAATGCCGTCTGTTGTCCGATACCATGGGTATTCGGGAGGTCATCGCGAACGAATTTTTTAGCCCCCGAAGGAAGGATATTCATTCCTTGTCGCAAGATGCTGAATGCGCAAAAGTCTTGCAAGAAATTAACAACCCTTCCAGACTAGACTGGATGTTTTTGTACCACACAAGACTATGGAAAAAGCCCCGCCTTAGTTTGAAGGAAATTTACGTCTCAATCCTTACACTCAGTCACGGACACAAGTTATCCGTTGGTTAGTACTTTTATATAGTATACCAATATTGACGTCACGACTCACATGCGCTCGTAGCCGTTCGCTTTGCCAGCGTTTACCATTGGGTTATCGACTCATATCTTCTGGTGGATCGTGAAGCAGAAACGTCGATCAAATATTTTGCTCTTCAGCTTTTCACAGTCCCTTCCGTCGCTGCGCACATTGTACAAGATCATCAAATCATTTCACGTCTGCTTGCCATTATCACCTCATTTTTCACAAACCAAATTCGGGACAAACGCGTCGCATATCCGCCAGACCCGCGCGCCGTAATCGATGTTGATACGTTTCCGTTCAAATCGAAGCGCTTCATGCCAGTTTTCAGTGACCTGCGATATATTGCGCACAACCAAAGTGTACAACAACTTATCGCGCATGATCGGTCATATCTCGAGCAGTTCGCAAGTACATGCAAGCTCTTCATGTGCATTAATCCGAACAAACGCGTGGCGTCAAACCATGTCGAGTATGAAGCGGACGCATGGATAAGTGTCTTCAATGTCACTCTCAGTCTATCCCGTGTTATCAAGGTGTACGGAGAAGCATTCGTGCTTGCGTCTCCGCCAGAGCTGATTGAAGCAATCTACTGCGTGATCGGCAATATCTTTGAGGTCTGCACGCTTCAGGGGGAGCGAATGGAAAGGACTAACTTTGCGCCAATCGAATTTCATGACGTAACGCTGGGTGATAAAACGGCGCATATTGTTAAATTCGATATCTTGGAGGGTTGGGTTAGTTTTCACCACTCGTTGCACTGGCTACTGGCAGAATTGCTCAAACACACTGGCCTCCTGAGCGATGAGGCATTAAGACCTCATGGGTTTGACAACATCCGAGATGTGATCAAAGCCAGAGCTGCCGTTCCTGGCGTGTTGACTATAATCGACTTCCCACTCCGAGGTGTGTTTAAATCTTAAATCTGAAAGAGTGTACGAATGCTTACATCGAGTCGTTACAGTTTTGGCCATGATTGCTCAAATTAGAACTGGCCTCTGGGTGCGAAACGGTTTTATGATTCGTGGCCAGCTTCTGCATTATCGGGATTTCATGCTTCGGGAGCTGTGCTACGACCAGGACCTTTTCGTACTACAGTCTGCATTCGTTATGCTAGACGATCCAGACATAACCCTTATCAGCATCATTGACCGCTTCCAGCTTACTGATTGGTTCAATGGCGCAATCAGTGCTGTAGTATATGAAGGCCCACATCTTTACAGTATGGTTGAAGAGGTACTCTACATCTTCATCACCATCCTCAGTGAAAACGCGAGCGCTAGTCAGACGAATCTCCGTATGGCCGTACGACGCGAGATCATTCACGCGCTGGCCGTTGGTGCTTGCCCGTACACAGATCTTGTGAAGCGCGTTTCAGAGAGGTTGGTAGACGACGTTTGCTTTGATCACATATTGCGGGAAGTGACGAACTTTCGCGCACCTGATTCGACAATGGATACGGGTATATACGAACTGAGGGACGAATGCTTCGACGAAGTCAATCCATTTTTCTATCACTACACGCGGAACAAGCGTGAGGAAGTTGAATCCATCCTAAAGACGCGGTTGAAGAAGAAATCTGGGATGGCCGATCCCGTCATTGTTCCGAAATCTTTAGGAATCACTTCCGGGCCTTATCAGGTGTTGACGACTGTCTTTGACTCTACTGTCCTTCTGCAAGTCATGTTCTACTGCATTTCCAATATTCTTGCGGAAACAATTGACAAGCCGCCCCCGTCCTCTGAGGCAATTCTAGACCAAACTCTGCATCTTGTCATGCTAGGAATTATTGAACGTGGTCAGGTTTTTGCGGAGCTAGTTGCGGTCCAAAGGTTTGCAGACCAAAAAGGGCTCATTGATATTCTCTGCAACCTGGAACAGCATCCGATCCACAAAGCTTACAAGACCCGAGTTGACTGGATCCTGCAGCGCCTTGAAGAGTATGTCCCGTTGGAGGTGCATGCAAAGCGCCGCGTAATTGGAAAATCCGGTACACCTGCCGACCCCGAGGAAGCCAAAAAGCGCGCGGCGAAGGCGAGACAGGCAGCGATTATGAAACAGATGAAGGCGCAGCAATCTAGTTTTGCAATGAATTTCGAGGAGGACTTTGAGGACGAGGATGAGGATAAAGACATGTTAGATGAGGATGAAGAGCCAGTGTCTTTTGGCACGTGCATTGTTTGTCAAGAGGACTTGAATTCGTCCAAAGGCTTTGGGGCATTGGGGCTAATCCAGCCGAGTCGGCTTATCCGAAAACATCCTGACGGACAAAACACTCACGTGAACGAAGCATTGTTGGCTCCCGTAAATATGGACCGTTCGATTCCCTCACGGCTGGGGACAGATTTCCCCCCTAAAGACGCCGAAACCAGGGATGCGCTGAGAAGGGCTGCGTCCTCGTTCTTTGACGGTTTTCCGACGCACTATACGAAGTTCGGATTGGTTGGTTCCGTCTGTTCGCATATGATGCATTTAGACTGCTTCCAGGTCTACAATGTATCTATCAAGCACAGGCATCGAGCTCAAGGACAACGGAACCATCCGGAATGCATTGCTAGGAAGGAATATATGTGTCCGCTTTGTAAGAGCTTGGGTAACGTCGTCTTGCCGGTAGCCTTACCCTCCACCGTCCTACTCAATAACCAGCCATTTTCTGATTGGGTGAGGTCCGTTGGTATAACAATCTTGAAATCCAAGCCTGATCCTCAGCTCGATGCCCTACAAGCCAAGACTGGTACCGGAGAATTCGTGTTTTGGGCCGCCCAGGATGCGGGTTACGTGCCATACGCAAAATCTGACCAAGGTGACAACACGGATTGGCACAAGATGCTCGATACTCTCATTGTTGTCACAAAGAACTTCTCGCAGCAGACTCGGCACTTGCGAGAAAGACCTGAGCCTGATTCTAACGAACGCGGTGCAGGATTATACTTTCCCGAAGACCTTGTTGGATACACCCTTAGTGCAATTGAGGTTGCTCAGCGGGGTACGGGCGATGCATCGGCGCTCTTTGTCGACAAAATACCTGATCCAACCTTGAGAATGATACGTGGAATGGTCGCCAATCTGACAAGGCTTGCGGCGCTTCACTTTAAGAATAGACCTGATGAAGGGCGGGATGCTATCCGGCAAGCCATTGTTAAGCGCCTGCTACCAGAGTGGAGTCGCACCTCGTTAACGTCGCTACCGTATCCTCTGCTTCTTCGCGAGCCTTTGACTATATTGGTTGAAACGGCCGCCGTGGCACCAGAGATGCTCAGACACGCCCTTATTCCTCTGTATTATGCATGCCTCGCCCGTACAGTGATCGGTACGGTCTATGTACTCAACAAATGCCGCGCCGTGAATGCATTCTCGATCCCGACCCGCAGATACGAATCCTTATTCGGAGATTTACGCATGTTCTGTATGTCTGTCGTACGCCAATCTCCTGTAATTGAACACACCGCGGAGATAGTTTTCGATTCGTTCGGTGAGGGGAGGATTGAAAAACTCCTTTACACTTTCACACTTCCCTTCTTGCGACGGGCGGCTATCCTCTGTCGCGCCATTCTTCCCGGCCAATTTCCTACTCCCGATTTTGGCACCACGGACATCTGTGAATACGCCCGACTGCTACAATTCCTTGGCATTCCTCCTCTCTCCGAACTTCCTATGCACGACACCCTCAAAACACTCCTATTCGGCTGGTGCTCACATTATGGCCAGTCACACACAGCGTCACAGCTCAACTGTGGCGTTGCACTTGAGTACTCTTCAATCTATCGCATTACGGAGTTGCCACTCGTTCTGGACAGTTTGTTCGGTGACGAAGAGAAATTGATGCTGTGTAAAAGATGTAAAACTGTGCCCGTGGACGCAGCGATTTGCCTTCTGTGTGGGACGGTTTGCTGTATGCAAAGCCATTGTTGTAGGGATGTAGATACGAAAGAACGTGGGGAATGCAATCAGCACACAAGAGAGTGAGTGATTATTGTGCATACGCGGTCTGCGCAACTGATCCAAGCGTGTCTACCTTTTAGATGCGGGGGAGCCGTTGGGGTCTACTTCCTCGTCAAGCGCTGCTCTCTACTCTACTTATATGCCGGCAACGGATCGTTCGTACAAGCGCCCTACCTTGATGTCCACGGAGAGGTAGACATATCTATGAGGTAACTGCTGTTTTATGTTCTTCAACAATGCTGTTTCTTATCGATGTCGTTAGGCGC
Organism: Coniferiporia weirii; assembly: GCA_024195185.1. NCBI lineage: Eukaryota > Fungi > Basidiomycota > Agaricomycetes > Hymenochaetales > Hymenochaetaceae > Coniferiporia > Coniferiporia weirii. The sequence continues at coordinate 39,020 of JAKOPK010000218.1, forward strand.
GGGCGTCGTCAATACCTGCACTACGCCCGCTGGGAGGAAGTTCGCAAGACCTGGCTAAATCATGGCATACCGACACTCATTGCTCGTAAATTAGAGAGCACTGTGGACAGCGGAGGTTGGGAGACGCTCTAGACAACCAGCTTTGTGTGGTAAGATAGACTGGGTGCGTGGTTCGGCTGCCTGTACGGTTAGTTAACTTTATTCTATCATGTCGTATCCGCGTCGCAAACTGCTTTTGAAACTACCCGCTCTATTATTTAATCATGTCGAATCGTCGTTTTGTATAATAGCAATGGATACACAATGTAGAGCGAGGCATCCTTATATATGTATTTTACGCTGCTATGATCGAGTCTTGCAAGCTGCGAGGCTGTTTGCGGCAGGGTGTGCAGTCGAAACATACTGTATCTTAACTTCAGATTGGTCAGACAAAGGGAAGGTCGATGTGTGCATTCGAGAGTTACATATATAATCCATCATCACCGAAGATAATTGATGTATTGGATTAATTTTTTGCGTTTGATTTCCATCCTACTACTACGGTAGCGCCCGATGGTCCGGGTATTTGTCGATGTGCCTATGTAGTGGTGACGTACCGCGTAGTAGTATGTACGTAATTTAGTACAACTGCCGCTTGACGTCGTTATCGATATGTGGAGAACCCTACGGTTTGAAGCCCATGAAAATTAAATTACGAGTCGAGACGTGTATTAGTATCCATATTATCTGTGAGGGTTTAACCCGAAACCTCAGCGTAGATCCCTGAATTAAGACGCCGACGTATTTCTACACGCGACATAATCACGTGCAGCATTCTTTCTTTTTACCTCCGCGTTTCTGCGTTTTGCATACACATGTATGGCGTCCACCACATCAAGCTATCAAGCTATATAAGCGAAAGGTACGGATGCTTACGGCCGGAAGAAAGCATTAGGCGGTGAATGCGGAGACCGAATAGGCTATGAGACGCAGAGCGTGTGGTTGTGAAGAGATCAGGTGCATACTAGTAGGGGGGTTCGTGGTCCAGGGAGGCTGCTGCAGTGCTGCCAGCCTACTTGTGACTCGCCGACTGCCTTCATGTATCCGCGAGTAGTGCCTAACAAGACACCTGCCTCTTATTGCGACTTGGCCGGGACGCCCAAATTATTCACAGCGACGTGTAGGTAGCGCTCCCGATATACTACGGGCTTGAAGTGGAGTTTTGTATATGCCGCAGGCGATTTCCCTTTCCCTTTTTTCGCCTGTGTCACTTTTAATCTTTCAGTTCGTAGACGGCGCCACTGGGGGCATCAAGACAATACCAACGCCACCAACGGCCTGACGACATGCTGCGGAACGTGCTTTTGTTAGTTGACTTTTGAACCCTATCGGATACCCCACCACAATCTAGTTTGATTTGCTTCTCGAGTCCGAGATTTTAATGTGTCCCCCACGCTTGTCTTCATTATATCCCTCGAGGCCGGTAATCTCGGAAAACTATTTTCTGTCTTCGTTTTATCTGTAGCGGCTCTTCTGCCCAGTGGGCCGTATCTGGAGAAATTAGGTTGCAGCATGGTTCAACGTGACTTTGAGCGTGTAGCATGGAGGCGCCCCGCTAGAGGTATTTAGGCGCGACGAGTGGCTTTTACGCATGTTATGCCTACCTTGAGGATCGGGATACTTGTACTTAACCGACCCTCTATACTGTCACTTGTTGAACATACAAGGCGAGTCCCTCTAAGGGTATCTTCTTTTTTATTGTTACACAGCTGCCGCGATGAAAGAGCGGGGTCGGCGAGAGATGATGAAGAAGAGAAGGCATGGTAACATGCACAGCTTGAGTTCATTAATTTCAGGACGGCGTTTATACCGTCGAGTGCTGAAGATCAAAGCTTCCTTCCAGAGTGTTTACGTAAGGATAAAAGTATGGATCTACTTCCTAAAGTCACCAGTGAGCACAACGGATGGCCGTCGTCTCTGTCTTCTTGTTCTCTTCACTCTTCCGGATCTACCTGGGCGTCTGCTAAAAGGAGGAATATGGGCCAGTACGCCGCCTCTCCTGTGCCTGTGCAGAGGGTGCTGACTGCGATATGGGCATGCCAGTGGCCGTGGCCCATGAATACTCTGAGCTCTTTCTGTGTATCCCAATGACTGGGCCCATCTGTTGCTGGCGTAGGCATTTGCGGCGAACTATCTGGATTGATACCGCCCGCTGGGCTGGCTGACCTGAGCCTGGTCCCGGTTTGGCGTTGTGAACCAGACCAGAGTCGGAATGAGGCTCACGCTTTTCCGCTGCTTTATAAACCACCCACCCTTTCACCCCAATCCATCGTCTCCCAACTACCGCCCCCCGTCCATCGGCCTCCCATCCACACTCCTCAAGCCACACCTCCCCCACGCCCCCGTAAGTCCACATCCTCGTCCTCGTCTTCGCCTCCGTACCCCTCTGCTTCACCAGGCGGCTGACACTCTACACCTTGGCCTCTCTCCACCCAGAAAGAAAGAAAGCAAGAAAATGCCCGCCTTTCGCAAGTCGTACGCGTCAAAGACGGCCCTGCTGCCTTACCTCAAGAGCGCCTCTTCGAAGCTCAACCTCAGCGCGCTCGGCTCCACCTCGTCCCTCAGCGCGTTCTTCTCGTCTGGCCACTCGGGTGCCAGCTCGGGAGCGAACTCGGGTGCTGCGTCCCGCTCGGTCGTCATGAACGGTATCCGCGGCATCCTCAGCGGAAGGGAGAAAGAGAACGCTGTGCCGCGTCCCGCGCAGCAACCGCAATCCAGAACGAAGACGAAAGCGTCGTCGACCGCGCAGGTAGTGGCAGAGGCACAAAGCAGCGAGAAGAAGCGGCAGGGTGCAGGCACAGGCGCGGGCGCGTACCCCGAGATCTCCGCGCCGCAGCTGTCGCCCGAGGCGCTCGCGGCCGTCAAGGCGCGCTTCACGCTAATCCCGCTTGCCAGGGTGGACGTGGCCATGCAGATGGTCGTAGACGCGGACTCGGATGCGGATGCAAACGCGGAGGCTGACATGGACTTTGGAGAGGACTCCTTCGTGCACGTCCGGCCTGCTCCCGTCCCGCCCGCATAAGGATCTTGAGCCTCAGCAATGCGCTCTGCAGCTTGTTACCACTTTCGCCCGACGCTTCCTGCATCGCACTACAAAATGCTCCCCCCCACCCCCCACTCTTCGCCCCCATCGCACCTACGTATCGTCCCCGCGCTGCCCATGCCACTCGCCTCCCCCGCATGCCACCTATCGCAAGCGAATAGCTCCCGTGATTTTTTCTGGCCTATCTCTGCATAGTTAGTATCTTCCGCCCCGCTCCGTCTCGCCCCAACGTATGGAAAGCGAATATGAATGAATGATGAATGCGCTATACACTATACCCCCCGCGCCACGTCTACTTGTCTACTTGCCTACATGTAACACCTCTGCACTCCCCGCTCGCCGTCCGTCGTCCGTACCTTATGCCCTTTATACATAGCTCGCACTAGTGCTGTACTGTACTGTACTGTATGTACCCACGTACCTACCTTCTTGAGAGTAATGCACCCATCTCCTTCCCAAAAAATTGTGCACCTGTAGTCTTTCACGCGTGTAGCGTCTAATCCAGGCTCTGACGTCCACTCTGGCTTCGGCTCCGAGGGGGCAGCGGATGGAGAGGGGCAAAAAAAATGCATAAGATGAATCCGCTAAATACAGATTAAGCACAACAGCAAACACACTCCGTGATGGTCGATCGATGTCGATGTCTACACGCATCGGAAAGAATATCGAATAAAGAGAAGAGCGAAGGGGGTAAGAAAAGCGACGTAAAAAGAAAGAAAAAAGAACACAGGCGATTGATTGTTGGACAGAATGGGGTGAATTATAAAAACTACCAGCGTTACTGCGCTATCGCGCCGTGCTGCCGTCCTGCGTGAGCCCCATCTTGAGCATCGCGCCGACAACGTCGACTTCGTCCCACCGAGTGTCCGTCGTCCCCCCCGTTCCCGCCCCTGCACCGGCGGAAGCGGCAGCGCTAGCCTTCCGCGCCTGGATATACGAGAGGGTGTTACGGAAGTGACGCGCGATCATGTCGGGCGTCTGTACGCCGTCGATGAGCCCCGGCGGTGCGCGCTGCGAGGGGTGTACGTCGGGAGAGGAGACGCCATCGATGCTTGATGTGATGAGCTCGACGAGGCTGTTGACGAATTTGGGTGTTACCTGCGAGGTAAGGGTGGGAGAGGCTAGGGTGAGTAAGGGTGTTGAGAAGGGAGAGGGTTTGCGTACCGCTGGTGCGTTGTGGTCCAGGTAGTAGAGGTACTGGTCGAGAGCGTCGCAGTAGAGCTGCACGGTTACGATGTCCTCTGTTGCGGAGTTTGCGATGCGCAGCGACTTCTGCAGGCACTCCAGCACGCGCTTGCTGTCCTGGTGCGGGTACTGTCCAATTTCGCGATGTGAGCTTAGGTCCTCCCAAAGCAGAGAAGAAGAAGAAAAAAGTAGCACGTACAGCCTTCGGCCCTTCCGTCCCCTCCGACGCGGCAGCAGCAGCACCCGTCTCCTGACGGCCCTGGCTCTCCAGCACCTCGCCTGCATGCGCCTCCTGCCAGAACATATGACTCGCGAGGTGCACCGCAGTCGCCTGATGAGGCTTCTTCAACAGCTTCGCACCATGCAGCGCCGCCTTCGTAATAAGCGTATCATAATTATCCGCGCAGAACACTCTCGCGCCTTGCAGCGTGCCGACGAGCAGCGTGACGGCCTGCAGCTGCGCGCGGCTGTCCGAGATGCTGTCTTCGTACACGGTGAACGCCTGCACGTACAAGTCGTACGTTAGGTCTTCGAACCCGCATTCGTCGGAGACTTGTGCGGCGAGTAGGAAGAGCCGTAGTGCGATGGCGGGAGCTTCAACTTGCGTGAAGAGGATCGAGATGAGCTGACGTGTGAATTTGAGGATCGTGGAGACTTTGGATTGCCAGTCGTCCTCCTGCGTGTGGCCATTAGACGTCGCGTGCAGGGCATTTAGGAGAAGAAATCATCTACGCTTACCTCGTGTTCCCGCTTTTTGTACCGCCGACATAATTTTATGGCGTTCGTGATGAGTGCGGGATACGTATACCGTATCCGTTCTCCCCCAGCCTCGAAATGTCTCCGCGCTTCTTGGAAGAGCTAAGGGAGAGGGAGGGCTCCGTCAGTCTCTCCGCATCAACGGGAAAAACAGCACACATACCTCGAACTGCACATCAAGCGCGTCCGTGCGGAACAGATGCACCATCCTCGCAACCCACCCTTGTTCCTCCGCCGTCTCCTCGCGGTCCACATGCGCAGGGGGCCGGCGCGCCCCCGAGCCCTGCCCGCCACCGGGTACCGCAGTATCAAGCTGGTCGCGGACGAGCACCTGACAGAGCTCGAGCACGCCGCGCACGTCCTCGGGCGTCTCGATGATAGTCTCGTTCTTGAGCACGGACGCGATGATGGCGTGTGCGAGCGAGCGGCGCGTCGTGAAAGGTTGCAGGAGGAGCAGGTTGGCGTACCGCGGGAGCGCGAGTAGGGTGAGCACGGACTGGTAGGAGTTGATTGGGGCGATGAGGAGTGAGGCGAGGTTGTTTGTCGTTTGCATCGCGTGCAAGTCCGGGCTGGGAGAGGGGAGTGGGTGAGTGAGTGGGTTGGAGACAGTCGGTTAGTAGGGTAGGTAGCTGACCTGTCTGAGAATTCTTTGATTTTCTCGCTTGCGAAGCCTAAGATCTGGTCGACGTATTCTAGGCGATCGGGATAACAGCTGACGGATAGGTTCATGAGAGACACCAGGAGCGCTGTGATATCCTGAATGGACAAGTCCGGCCTTGCCTAAGAGACGGTATATTAATTAACTGCCCCGGGTCGTATATGAAGTTACCTCACCTTGATGAGCTCGACTACTTGATGCCAGAAGACCTCAAACAGCTTGACGTTCTCCGGGATGCCTCTGAATTTCTTCAAAGGCGCGGCCTCCTTCTCCTTCTCCTTACCCTTCTCCTCCGTCGGCGACTTTTCGCCGTTCAGCGTTGCCTCCTCATTACTCAGGCTGAGATCCGCGAACGACTTTTCAGCGTCAGCGGAGGTCGGACTCGTCGATCCCCAGATTGTGTCTTCCGAGACAGAAGCCAGACCCGTACCGTTCGTCCGGGCTTTGGCTTTCTGCGCCTTGACCTTCTCCGCCAGCCGTCTCGCCGCCGCTTCCTCCTGGCGCTTCGTCTCCTCCGGGTTCTCATTCTCAGCCTCGCGCGCGGCGTACGCGGCAAGCCTGTCGATGAGCGCGATGACGATCTGCTTGATGTTGACGGACTGCTGGAGCTGGGCGGTGGCAGAGAGGAAGGGGCCAAGAGAGTAGAGATGGAACTCGTCGGTGAAGACTTGGATGACGACTTCCATGAGGTACTCCTGCGCGATGACGTCCTTGCAGTTGACGACCTGCTCGAGGATGCTTGGGAGGATCGTGCGCTGATACATGCCGAGGTCGACGCCGTCGAGCGCGCTGAGCCGGACGAGGTTGGTACCGACGAGGATACGCAGTTCGCGTCGCTCCATCTCGCGCTTCTCGCGGTCGCGCGAGTGTCCTTGGTGCTGCAGCCGCACCCAGAGCTTGTTCATCTCGATGAAGTTGGTGAGCTCGAACGCGATCGAGTCCTGTAAGTTTCCGACCGGGCTGCGAGAGTGGAAATTAGGGTCAGAATAGGAGGAGAGGGAGCGCAGGGAGACGCGTACCCTTCGTCGTCGCCCACAGGGAGGTTATCCCGGGTCTGCCCGCTGAGGTAGTGGCGGAGGAAGAGGCCGCGGGTGGGGTGCTGCACGCCGCGCGACATCTCCATCATGTCCTTCATGATCTCCTTGACGGGCGCGTCGGGGATGGACATGTAGACGGCGCCGACGGTGATCATGAGGTAGAGACGCGGGACGATGTTACCGGCGTACTGGACGAGCTCGTAGAGGTCGGCGAGGTGGTGCTTGCCCTGCGTGTGCGCGTCGTAGAGGTAGTTGGTGAGGTGCCGGAGGGCGTCGAACACGGCCATGTCTGCGGGGTTGGGGACGCGCGTCAGTCGGGAAAGTGAACGACGGGACCGCGTACGTACAGAGTTCGTAGTATTGTTTTGGGGAGAGCGAGGAGGTGCGCAGCTCAGCGAGCATAGTGCTAGCGCTCTTGAGCGCGTCCATGAGCTGGTCAATCTCCTGCGGGCGGGCGAGGCGGGGTCGGGTCAGTGACGTCTGCGCACCGCGAGCGAAGATAGACTACTCGCCAGAAAGCGCTTCATTTGCTGAGTCTGTATCTTGACGATGCTGAGGGCCTCGCTCAGCATCTTGCCCTCATCGCCTACTGGTGCTGGCAAAGCCATGGGTGTCGAGCTCGACGTCGGGGCGGCAGCTACTGTACCTTTACTGCGCCGCTGGTTCAATCAAGGTTTATTCTGCTATTGCCGAATGGGTACATTTAATCGGGCGTGGGAACAGGCAGGTAAGCTCTCATTTTCATCTAACAACTTGGCTCCTGGAATCGATTGTTGTGGTTCAGGAAATATTGTAATTTACATTAGAGGACAACTAGTTACGACATTAGAAAACCTACTTTCTGAAGACTGTCCGCGAAGACACGATCTGTATGGATTAAGTAAACACGCGCTGTGACTAAGCGAGCCTACCCTAAAGCACCTGGTCCGTGCGCATTCGCCTGGGTATAAGAACATCGCACTGCTGTTTTGTGATCCCCATCTCTTGTGCTCGGGCATGTACTGTCGCCAGTGAGGTTTTTACCGAGGCACAGTCTTTTGCTGATTGCAAATTAC
>JAKOPK010000219.1:0-46512 GCA_024195185.1 Coniferiporia weirii
AACGAACAGTCTTATTTCAGAGAATGGGTTCTTCCGACTTCGCGTTTACCGTCGAACATCGAGCAGACTTCCACGTGATGATGTGTCGTGTCCGGGCCCGAAAAAAGTCAGACGTATAACCGCGTCTTTGTCTGGAACAGTTACCATGATTATCAGGTAAATCGGCGTGTTTCTCGATAGCAGCTGACCATGCAGGCGGCAGACCACTTGTGTTTTTGCTAAGCGAATGCATCTATGACCTTCTAATATCTGAGCACCAGGAACTAGTGCATGCAATGCGTGTGGTATCCTCTATCGTTATATTGCCTGGGAAAGCATATGCTCAACAGCATTGGCATACTCCCGGTATCTGCACGACTATGGTCCGAACCAGGACCAGCAGCTGCTCGGTCAAAGGGTACTATGACCGTCCGCCACGCTTCGCGACGATCTGACCACGGTCCTTGACGGACCCGGGTGCTTTTAAAATGATCTCGCCCGCCGCGTTTGTACTGCTTCTTCAACACTTTGCGTTGTTCGCATCTGTCCACTCAACCAAGGAAGCTGATTCTCCCTGAATGCGGATAGTATTCGGAAGTCGGCGATTGACGCGCCCATCGTGTGCTAGCATCCGAGAGCAAGGACGAAGAATAAACGGTGACAATTCCGCCGAGTGTGTTCTCCTCGTGACTCCTCTCTAGTCCGGCTCTCGGGCGTGTATTAAAAACAATCCGGTTAATGGAGGGTATAAAGCCTAAGACTGTCCTCGACTGTCCACGGTGCTCGCCTATTCAATAACGCAACAGCCAGTACTAAAAGCGACCAAAACGTCATGAAGACTCTTTATTCTCTCAGTTTCATCGGCCTGAGTGCAATTTCCGCTCGTGCTCAATCTGCAGTCTGGGCTCAATGTAAGTATGATGTCTGACTGGCGCTTTCTCAGAAACTTACGGCAAATTAGGTGGCGGAATCGTAAGGCGGCGATGATTGAATTACGGTCGGATTTCATATATAATTTCATTTCAGGGCTGGACCGGCGCGACAACCTGCGTCTCTGGAACGACATGCACTGAGCTCAACGATTGTGCGTACCGGCTAGTTCGGTCTAGATATTGTCTAGTCCCAACTGACGCGCACCATCGTGAATAAAGACTATTCCCAGTGTATTCCCGCCGCGTCTACCACAGCATCGACTGTCCAAAGCACTTCAACAGTCGCTTCCACGACTGCATCTGTCCCCACCACGACGACAGCCTCGTCTACGTCGCCAACGGCCACCAGCACTTGTGCACCGAACAGTCCGCCCTCGTCCGCAGGCACACTCGAGTTCACCGGTATCAACATCTCGGGCTTTGATTTCGGCTGTGACACGGACGGTGACTGCACTGCAGCCGGCGCGTACCCGCCTCTGCTGGAGTACTACGGCGCCGATGGTGCGGGCCAGATGCAGCACTTCGTCACTGACGACGGCCACAACGTGTTCCGTCTCCCTGTCGGCTGGCAGTACCTCACTGGCGACGCAGAATCGGGCACGCTCGTCGAAGCTAACGTGGCAGAATACGACGCTCTTGTCCAGGCGTGTCTTGCCACGGGTGCATCTTGTATCATTGACGTCCATAATTACGCGCGTTTCAACGGCGAGGTGAGCTATTTTGAAGGTTTTGTAATGCCGTTTCATCTGCTTAATGGTCTATTGCGGGCAGATCATCGGCCAAGGAGGACCTACTAACGAAGTATTTGCATCCTTGTGGTCGTCAATTGCCACGAAATACGCGTCAGAATCCAAGATCATTTTCGGCGTGTACGTCCCGCCCATTCTCACGACATCGCAAATAACTCATAGTCTCACGTAGTATGAACGAACCCCACGACATTCCGGACATCAATCTCTGGGCTGGTTCCGTGCAGGCTGCTGTAACTGCCATTCGCCAGGCAGGCGCGACGTCGCAGATCATCCTTCTTCCAGGTAACGACTGGACATCCGCTGAGACCTTTGTGTCAAACGGTTCCGCGGATGCGCTGAACACGGTTACGGTGAGAACTACTTCATCAAAAATTCTTCAATTGTCATGTGAATGTAATAACTCAATCACCTACTCAGAACCCGGACGGTAGCATCACCAACCTCGTCTTCGACGGTGAGAATCAACCTTAGACGCTCCGGGACAAATGACTCACATATATCTCCGTAGTGCACAAGTACCTGGATAGCGACAACTCGGGCACGCACGCAGAGTGTGTCACCAACAACATCGATGATACTTTTGCGCCTCTCGCTCAGTGGCTCAGGTGCAACGGCCGCCAGGCGTTCAACACTGGTCAGCAGCCTTTTCTTCCTTCAGTATTAATCATTTACTGAAAGCTTTCGCAGAGACGGGTGGTGGAAATACCGCAAGTTGCGCGACGTACTTGTGTCAACAAGTCGCTTTCCAGAAGGCCAACTCTGACGGCAAGTCATCACATCACCTTCCCGTGTAAAAATGAAATTTACAAATTACGTGCAGTTATCATCGGATACGTTGGTTGGGCCGCGGGTAATTTCGCCACGAGCTACGTCCTCAGCGAGACGCCGACGGAAAGTGGAACAACTTGGACCGATACTTCCCTCGTTGCAGCGTGCCTTGTTAACTGAGCTGGATTATTTTCGTTTGGATTTTGTTCTTTCTTCCCGGGCCGGTTATCCCTCCGATAGCTAGTAGTCTCTCAACTTGTGATAAAAATGTTTACTATGGTCTGAGCAAAAAGGATGCGCTCAGCGTAAGGTCCGTCCTGCGGAATAAGGTACTCAAGTCCGAGAGATATAATCAGGCTTAAAGTACCATTCGCTCTCACCTTTTATGGCGGTGGTACATGGAAGCGTCAACACTGCATAATCATTAAAATAATACCCAAATCCTGGACGATGAGAAATGAAATACGGAAAAGTGCTGTAAAGCTCCAGATAAACGGGACACGGGACACATGCGGGCGGAGAGGCCATGAATTGGAATGGTAAAAATATAGCGTCGTTGCTTGCAGGGTCGTTTACATGTCATCAACGCTCCACTGGTAGCTCTCAAGACCTGTCCGTTTGCGTTCGTTCTGTTTTTGGAAAAGCTTCTTCTCAAACCCGTTCCCTCTATCGACACCATCCCACCGGTAGCCCGGTTTGATTCCAAAGCGATTCGGCGGGGGCGGAGGACCTGCATACTCGGGCTTTTTTGGTCCCTTTGACCTCTTTTTCTGTTATAAGTTAAATACTCAAGTGAGTGTGTAGAAGGTAAGTGAACGAGAGAGCCACTCACCGTTAAGAACGCCATCGCCGGGTCATTCCACCGTTCTTTCGCCTTCTGCTCCTCATTCAGTTCGCGGTCATCTGCGTACACTGCTAAGTCACGCCTGCTCTCCTGTAGGAGCTGCTCGCGCCGGCGCGCCTCGTCCTCGCGCTGCACGACTCCTTTCCCCCACTCCATCTTGCGAGCTTCAAGCTCTTCACGTTCACGCTTCTTCCGCGCAGCTTCAGCACGCTCCGCCTTCGTATCGATCTTGCGTCCGGAGGCATCTCGATAGACAGTTTCCTGTGCAAGTCGAGCCTGCTCGCGTTCCTCCTCCGTCTCCAGCCGTGCTTTCTCCTTTCCTTTCTGAGGAAGAACATTCTTCAGTTGCGAAGAGGTGACAAGTCCTCCAGCGAACGACGCAGATCCAACCACTTGCGGCTGCTCGTCTTCGGGCGGCGGAGTTTCTTGCTTCGCGCCCTCGCGAACAGTTGTCCACCCGGAACTCTCACCACCACTCGACTTGTCAAGGACCGCCTTTCGCTTTTTGAAGCTCCTATCCGTTTCTATGACAGCCTCCGTAAGGTCGTCGTTATCATCTCCAGGCTCGTTTCCCCATCCTCCATCGTGGTCGACAATCATAGCATTAGACGCCCCAGTAGTCGCCGAAGGAGCAACCTTTCGTTTCTTCTTTTTTATATGTGTAGTCTTGGAAAGGATAGCATCGGCCTTGGGCCCCGACATGTACTTCTCTGCGAGATAAGCTTGCATCGTGAGCAATTACCAATAGACGGGTAGCAGGCGCGGGATGCAGTGTACAGCGACCGAGTGCGCGAACGTCCTCCAGTCATTGTTACGTAATTGGGGCGAAGCCTCCTTTTTTATCACGTGAGGGTCTGCGGGGAATTGGCACCCCCGTGAGAACTTGTGGCAACCAGTCCCGCGTAGCCCTATCTTCGCCCGCCTTCCTATTGTGAGGGACCCACTTATCACAATAGCGTTAATCCGACTCGGACTTGACGGGGTCCGCGGCTCGCATCTACGACTCAAGGGCTTCAAAGAGCTCTGTTCAAATGAGTGAAATCAGGGCATTTGTGACGGCCCTGCAAACACATCCGCGTCGTATCAACTTACACAAGTCAGCGGACCAAAAGTTCTTACTCATGAATTCAATAGTTTGACGGACAACTACAACATGCGTGATGTAGTTCACCCCATTACGAAGCTCGGTCTTGGCCCAGTTGATGTCCAGTATTACAAAAGTGCAAGCAGGCGAATTCTCAAACAGTTCGCTCGGGTTGGCCGGGGTTTGCATCACACTCGCACGTCCTGTGTTGGCTCCGGGGAATTCGGAAGAAAAAACACTTACACCTAGTCCACGGACTCAACTCGAACCGAGTCATCAACGATTTCTAATGACTAACAGGCGTATAAAAGCGGGCGATCCAGAGTAATCTATGCCACCAGAGCAGTTTTCCCAACTCTGCGCACCTCCTGAATTTCTGCTTCCCTACCTATTACTAGGCCATGTCGCATGCAAATTCCCCAGGCGTTGTCCTCAGAGTCGGCGTACTTTTCGTCGGCCCAGAAATCCAGCTGCTCGACATGTCCGCCGTCGACCTCTTCGGAATGTGCACTCCGGCATATCTCAAGCATAGCCAACAGCCTAGCGAGCTGATTGCAAAATCTCAGGACTTTGAAATCATTTACATTGCGGAGGGAGGCGCGGGAACACACGCCAAAATGACGGGTGGGGCTAAGGTTCTGATCACTGTGAGTCAAAAACTTCGGGCGGAAAGTAAAGAATATTGCTCACCATCCGCGATATTCGTACAGCACTCGTTCGAGGATTCGGGAAAGCTAGACTACCTCGTCGTTCCAGGATCAATGAGCCTGACATACCAACCTACACCTGCCGAGTTGGACTTTATCCACAAGAAGTTCAGCGAAGTGCGCGTTCTCATGCCTATATGCACTGGTGTCTTCCCTATTGTGTACTCTGGCGTATTGAAGGGCCGGCGTGCTACCGGACCGCGGATGCTACTCCCTCTTTTGAAGAAGATTGCACCCGACGTGCAGTGGACAGAGAAACGTTGGGAGGTAGACCTGGAGGAGAAGGTTTGGACGAGCGGTATAGTATCAAATGGGCTAGATTTGGTCGCAGCCTACATCAGGAAAACATTTGCTCCGGAGCTCGCAGAATTTGTCTGCGCCACAGCAGATGTCGGGGAGAGGGGGCGAGAATACGAGACCGGATTGTAAAATGCACGATAGCTGGCGTTCGAGTACGGCTGTCTTGGTGTTGCGGAAGCACTGCTCTGGCAGTGTTACACGCCGGCTTTTAGTACTTATAACAGAAAGTCATTTACGTTGTTCAACGCCGATTAGCATGAAGGCGAAGTAAAAGAAAAAGCACTGTCCAATAATGTCGCTGTGACGTGACAAGATAATTTTGAACTATTATGGCCCTGAATTTGGCCTATGCTCAAACAATTAATCCACTCCACTAAACTTGCACTTCGCTGAGTGCCCCGAGGTTTTCCTGATGGTAAATTATCATGCAGAGGCTGCAGATTTCTGAGAGCAGCCTGATGTTATCACATGTCCTAGTGCAAACGATATGTCTTTATTAAAAGCAAGCGACAACCTTGATCCTGTAACCTTTGTACTCAAATATAACATTACTACAGAAGGCTCCTTTACATTAAGCACGAGGAAATGAAAAATAATGAAAGGGGAAGAGAAGGAGTGCCAGAGCAAGTGCTTAAAACGGAAGAGCGACATAATCGGTCCGAGCAGGAGGAAGTTTGAACCCTGATAGGCTCGGGAGAGGAGAGAAGGTATCGGAAAAGGAGGATATTAAACATCCCCCATTTGCAAAAGGCACTCCAATAGAGGGATGGATGATTGTTAGTATGATTTCCACACACGGGTATTTGCTGGATGCAGCGAGATATGCCACAAGTCCAACACTCAAAGCAGGATGAAGGTCATAAAAGACCATAGCCAGTGGACGAGGGTGGAGTGGTTTCACCGGACCAGATGGGGCGCAAAAACAAGTACTGAACAATCCAAAAAATGCATAGGACAAGAGAGTGACGACCAAGAAAGAAAGGAGGGGGGAATTATGACTCAACACATTCATACTCATCCGCAATAATTTAGTCATCCTCCTCCTCGCCCTCCTCCAAGACGTTGTGCAAAGGCGCGCCGTGCACATAACGCATCGGGCTTACGCGACCCAGCTCTCCCACGACAAACGGCACTGGTGTCTGGTCTAGCTGATCACCACCGATGTCTTCTGGTTCAAACCCGGACCCGGGTTCGAGCTCGGGCATGTAGCCATGTGGAACCGCCGGCGTTGGAACAGCGAGCTCACTCTCCTTTGAGTGCGACGATGTACGTACGGGCAGGCGCGATATCTTCGGAGGAAACTGTAGTGGGGGAGTACTCGAAACCACAGAAGGATTGGGTGTAATATCACGATCGCGGACAGACGGATCAGGTACTTCTGCTGATCGCTCGCGTTCACGGTACATTTCAATGAGCTGTGCAGTCTTGCTTGCTTGTGGGGGTGAACCGATGTTGAGGTTTGGCGGGAGCGTTATAGACTCTATTCTAGCGTGGTCATATGTATGATATGTGGGGCTGAGTTCGGATTCAATGAATGCAGGCACTTCAATGTCGCCGTCTGCCTGACGTTCACCATCGATTGACGTAGGCTCGAAATCACCATCACTGTACATAGAGTTTTCATACGCAGATGCACTGGAGACGCTGACGTCAGGGCGTGCTTTGTTGTCTTGCACGTTCACAGTTGATGATGACATGTCAATCGGACGCCGATCAGGATGCAAATCGAAATAACCCAAGCGCCTCTTTACCGGTCCGAGAGATGTTTCCTCTTCTTCCTTTGATGAATGAGACTTCTCGTATTTGTGCCCGTTCCCGTTGCCGTTCTCAAACTCATGTTGAAGCATATGCATCGGCTCACGAGGCTCAACCTGCCTACTGAGCTCTTCACGGATTGCCCACTCGCTCGCGCCATCCCCTTCATCGTCTATCGGCACGTGGCGAGAAACCGCTGCAAGCGCTTGTGCGACCTCCTTACTCGCAAACTCCGGGTCCCCTCCAGGACTCTGCTTCCCAACGACTGTATCAGCACCCATGCTTGAAATTTTCGTTGCCGAAGCGCGAGGTCGAAGCTCGGCGTCCTGGTCTGATATGCGCTTCCCTCCGCTCGCGACAAGAATATCGACCCACGCGTCGTCTTTGCTCATGCGTCTTTCTCTCATTGCTGCCTTACTATTTGCGCCTGCACCCGACGAACCGGATGCTTTGCCGCCGTTGGCGCCTTCGCCACTGCTTCTGTTGCTATTGTTGAGTTCCTCGTCACTGTAACTCGCAAGACGCGTGTCGAAGTCGATTGTATCATATTCGGATGGAATGATACCTTGGCGAGCCTCCCTTCCGACGGGGAATCGAAAGCGCGCTTTCCTGATCGATGCCGTTGAGAATGGAGACGTGGTCCGGGCGAGAATGGGTGATTCGGCGGACTTGGAAGGAAGCGGCGGAGGTTGAGTGGGCGATGTTGCTGCGGGACTTGCTGGGAGGTTGGAAGATGATGCACCAGCGGGGTACAGTGGGCTCGGGAACGATTGTTTTGAGAGTGAATCATTCTGCACTGGAGTCTGCACTCTTAGGCGCTCCCCGCCCGGACTCGCTGTGGCATCCAATGTGAGCACCTTTGTCGGTACACTACTGCCAGCCAATATTCGCTCGAACTCCGCCTCACGTGTGGATGGACCACGCGGAACAGAGCCGATGACGTAAGGCCTGCCATTGAGGGTTGGTGCAGGCCGCCACTGTTTCTGGGTTTTCTTTGATGTAGATAGCAGGGCCGCCAGGCCGGGAATGCGCCGTCCTGACTTCGGATTCTGGCTTATAAGAGCGGCGCGGTACTCGTCAGGAACGAATTCTTCGAAAAGGAGCAAGGTAGTAGACGCCCGCGGGTCCTGGGGGGTGTTGGGGTCTGTACTCGTGCTGAGTGATAGCGAGGGCGCGGCTGAGGCTGCTGCTGCCTCCGCACGGCTGGTGGGTAGAGATCTGAACTCAACCTACCGAGAGAATGTCAGATTAGCTTAACTTTAGACTGAATTTAGAAAAAACGCACTAGTGCCCAATTACATTCTCTGAATGTCGTCTCCGCCCTGTCCATCCATCCGCCACCATATAATAAGTCACAGAATAAATCCAGGAATCCCTCCTCAACTACAACTTCTCGACCATCCAAGACGGGCGCTGTGTCCCAACCGAACGCAGGTAGCGCCTTCTGAACATTCTTCTTGAGCTTGCGGTGAATGTCCTTCTCCTGCGCAGGCCAGTGCTGAATAGTTTGAGCGAGTGGCTGCGCAAACTGGAGCGTCTGGGTAAGCGTAGAATCGCTCCTGCTAAAGCCGGCCGCACTAAAGTCCGCCCACGAAAGTGTTGCGCGCTTTGCGGAGCGCTGATTTCGAGCGCTTTCGTTGAGGTCAAATTGTAGAGCGGCAGGAGCGGCATCCCCTTCTCCGAAGCCGAAGAATGAGAATTCTCCCCATTTCATATCGGTCAATGAGCGGAACCTGGCCTCTTCGGCTGGATCTTCAAAGAGCGATGACTTCGTGCTCGCTGTCGAACTCGCGGTGGAAAGAGACGGAGTAGAAAACGAAGATGAGGCGACCGAGGAGACGACCGAGGACGTGTTCGGGTGTACGCCAGGTAGAAGATCAAGCTTTTTGCGGAAAGCGTCAGAGTATCGCGGCTCCATTCTGTCGCCGCTCTTGTTCTTTTCGGGTGCGATACGGTTCCATTCCTTCGTACTACGCATCCCTACGCCCTCCGGTCCACGAGCCCAACCCGCGCATGTTCGGACGAGATCAGCGGTGTACATACGGACATTGCGACGCACACTGGCAACACGGCGAGTCTTGGCTCCGTGACGCGGGCGTTCAAAGGAGTCGAAAGGTGCAAGTGTAGCAGGGTATCCCTGTACCCAGCTTAGCAAACGGCGCGGTGGAGGCGCGCTAGGTGCAGTCTGCGCGACCTGAAAGCGAACATAAGCTAGAAGGATGTGCTCTCCAGCGTGTGCGGCGTGCAGATATGCCGAGTACGTTTCATGAAAATTTGTCGTTGCGAGCCCGAAAAGCAGGGGACCAAAGAGCGAGGCGATCTTTGGCGGTGTGAGGCCGGAAGACGTTGAATTGGCGAGTAGTCGGGCAAGGAAAGAGTGAAGGGTGAGGATAAGGCTGCGCAGAGGCGGAGCTAGCAGGCCGACGAATGATGAGAACTCCGACTTGTTAAAGTTATTCGCGTGCTCAACGCGCCGCCAATAGAGATACGTTTCCCAAGGAATTAGCCCACGCTGTCCGACACCAGAGACGACCCGCACAGGTCGTGAAAGACCCCAACGCAAAAGAGCACCTAGCGCATGTGGGCCGGCGAATTTCGCTTCGTCGGCAAAGTCGGGGGCATGTAGAAAAGCGTCGATCAGCCTACGCACTGAGTTGCTTGACAGATCAAGGGCGGTATTGGAAAATAGAAAAGGTGTAGTCAGGCCTGCCCTCCGTCAGAATGTCAGATACGCCCATTGACAAGGTGTAATTGACGGCCGCTTACCACGCTGCGACAGTTCTCCGGTAACAATCTCAACAAGTCGTTGGGTGTCTTCCACGGAGAGAATAACATGGGCCTCGTGAGACAAACAACCATACTCCTGCCGCTCTTCCGGCGGCGCCAGAGGCGCAAGGCTTGTCGGGAGAAAGCCATCCTCGAACTCCGGTTCCTGCTCAAGCTCAGCGAGGCTCGCGGCGCTTGTGTTAGTGGCGCGACGTTTATCGGCTGTGGTTTGTGCACGTCGATCGTGGTCTTTGGAGGGCGTCGGCGGGGCGCCGCCACCGCTACGACTGCTAACGCGACCGAACTCGTCTATAAAGGCACCCGCTGCGCCGTCGCTGGGAAGGGCGGGCGCGTTGGAGGCGAGCGGCGGCTTGGGGAGGTTCTTGGTTGAGGTCGTCCGGGCACGGGTGAAGATGCTCGGCATGTACGTTAATGAAACGAGATGAGCGGGGGAGGCGGGAACGGCAAGACGACAACAGCGAGGAGGATAAAAGGAATTTAAATTCGTCTTTTCCCTGCAAATAGTAATATCGGCATATAGTTCCCATCTCAACGCCTTCCTTTTAAGGAATGCCACTCTCACGATAACCAACCGTTGGCCTGGACTCTGCGGGCGCACTACGGTCTCCGGAATAGACTCTTGTTAGTTGAGTAATTGAGAGCCCAAGTCGTAGACCTTGCGAGTGTTTAGCTCGCGATGGGAATAAGGTGGTACGTATAACAGGGACAAAAGACCTGGGACGAACTCTGAGGTCCGCTTTCGTTGCTATTCGTGAATCACCCCGGAGCCACTTGATGTGGGACGGAATCCCGTCATACTGGGACTGTCTTCGACCGAGTTGCCAGGGACATCCAAGTCGACGAGCGTTGACTTTATTGCCGATAGGATAATACCACAATAACTTCCTATTACTCCATAAGCGGCCGCGTAGAATCACAATACGTCCTCAGGTCAGGTCTTTCTAGTCTCGACCCTAGCCTGGTGTAGTGTTCTGAAGTCTGCTTACCATGTAACTCTAGAACAGCGGCCAAAAAATGAAGAAAAGTACAACCAGGCCCTTGCGCGAAGTGCCGCGATGACTGCTCAAGGAATGGCATTGGTCTGCTCGTCTTGTGCAATCCCCACTGGCATTTCTAGCCATCAGAGGAACCATAGACCAGGACGATGCACTCAGAGTACAAGCCTAAGAAGGTCGTCGTTGGTGCACACAACTGGATATTCGCAATAACAAACGCCCCGAGGACTGTGTAGGACAACTTGACAAAAACAAGTTCGCAGAAGTCGCAGGAAGAGTTGATTAGGGCCGGCAAAACTGGGTCCAGGGCGCGGGTAACACCGCTATCTCCTTCGCGATTTTCTCTTTTCTTCATGCTCGATTAGAGGAGCTTGGCGCATCCCGGGTAGGGGAAAAGTGCGTGGTAGAGGTGAGCACGTAATATTGGCTCCAAAAGACTTGCGCGTAAAAATGCTGTCGGAGCCATAAATGTGATTTAGGATTTTGTATGCTTTCACTGATAAAAGAAATTAGATCACTCATAACGTGTGCGTATACCACGTAGCGACTCCATAAATCCGACAAGCAAGGGAATGCAACTGGAGTTCAGCTCGACGCCCTGCATTTTGGAGGAAGCTGACAGTCAAATTTGTCCTATACTCAGTTGTGGTGACTGGCATCCGCCACTACAGATTCCTCATTGTACTCAGAAGTAAATGTCCGGCTCACCTGCACGGCTACTGTTGCTTATATCCGTCTTTAGCATATACACCCCTGCATATTCGGTGTATCTCTGATCTTTGACTCGTGCGAAGTCCTGCTTTCCAGTCGTTTGAATTATCGCTGGCGGTTACCTCAATACGACTTCTGCAGGTGTCATCGTGCTTGCTTTAGCCCACCACAATATTCTCTCAGGTATGGGGAAGGCGGCGGAGGGGGGCGTGCCGAAGCAGTCTGTGTCCAAGTAAAAGCGTCGCGCTCTTTCCTTGTGCGCATCACATGCTGCGGAACCAAGTTATTTTTTCTTATCGTACGTATTGACTCTTTTCAACAGATTTGAAAGGCTTCGGAAACACCGTAGTACACCGTTCAGAGATGGGCCCACTTCTATCTGCCGTTAACGGTGGTTATGCGGTGAAGAATGCATCTTCAGACCGAATCACAAAGAGACCTTGAATGAGCTATTACCGCACTTTTCATGGAGCAATTCATTTGCTTCTCTGAATAACGCGTCAAAGAGCGGACACACCCACATTCAATTGCGTGAGTGTCTGTGGTTGATACTACCTCGGGATTTCCCTTCTTCAGTGTGTCCTTACTTCTCCGCGCCAGCGCTGTGATCATCAACTTCTAGCTTAGCGCAAAGCATGCGCTCCTTGCTGAAAGTGCCTGTCCTGATTTTGCCCGGACAACAAAGGTTTTCCGGAACTTGAATAAGATCATCGGGAATCTAGCAAAATTGAAGCTCAGAATATCGGCTACAGAGCGCAGCACGCGCCTGATGACAATAACTGCTCCTCCTCAAGAGATTCAGCCGATTGAAGGTGGACAGAAATGACACCTAAGGGGCTGGAAATGCGGAAAGCGCGCAATGCACATACCGTACACAGGGCACAGGTAGAAAATGTGTTTATGAGGCTAGAGGTAATCTTTAAAATCGGGGGGCTGAATAACCCGAAAAGTGTTTTCGCGTTAAATCGTATATTTGACAATGATCCTTCCGTCTCGTTTTTTCACTTAAAAATCTTAGTACCTCCTCGTGTATGCGTATAATATGCGGACTAAGTTCTACACAGTAGGAGTACACAGTAATTGCCTACTTCTACCGATTTTGAAAGTGCCCTAACCCCGCTAGTACTCCGCCCCTCTCAAGCATGCTGACCGCCCTCCCATGTTCAAACCATGGCCCTGACCAGCATCGTGTGCGCTTATCTAAATCACGTCTGTAAGGTTCGTTCTTTACCCCCACATCCCCGCCTACATGTGGACCTGAAATTTTCAACGTTCCTTATTTTTCAGATTCTTCCTGCCATCAATCTATATGATTCCTATCGGCAGAAGTGGCGAAGCCAGTCCTTGGTATATCGCGTATTCCTTGAGTAACTGAAGACATCAAAAGCATGTATTTAGGCGCGTACACAGATTGATGCGTTGGCGGCAAATTGTTCCTTCTTTAGATGATATTCCGATAGACGCTGGCCGATGATGGTGCTAACGTCCCGCCTTTGATGGCTACACATTTTTGTAATACACCAGATTTCCCGTAATTGTCCTGATGTACATATAATTGTAAGTATTCGTCATCGTTTCGCGATGCTAAGCGGAGTCTCAAGTTTCAAGTTGATCACGACCGTCCTGCATGTTCGTCAATCCGTATATAGAATGTCGCTGTATAAAGGACGCGCGCCAGGACTGTCTCTCGTAGAGTCCTTCATTCTCCCGCCGAGTCGATCTTCGCTACCCAAATCGAAAAACCCCCATGTTCAATTGCAGACTGCCTTCACTTGTGCTTCTGGGGCTCGCCCTCGTCAAAGGTACGCCTTACGCGTGTCCATTTCTCATGTATATGTCATGACGGTCCTGCTCTGGTCGTTATATTGCCGTAAGGCGGTTATGCTCAGACGAACGTCAGCATCGCCCTAGGCGGATTCGACGCGAGTGATATTGCCGGGTTGAATATTTCAGGCGAAATCATCGGAACAGGATCAGATGGAACGACCTACGTTATCTCTGCATCAGGCACTGACACCGGCGATGTTCCATTCACCAGTAAGTACCCTTCAGCAAATTCAGCTATAATTGAACTTCAAATAGGCGGACTTTCTGACCTTCTATTGTCCGTAGTGACCGTCGTGCAAGACGCAACGCATGTCTCTGAAGCGCTTTCACTTGGCTCGGGCCTCGGTGAAAATGCCGAGTGTACATATAATGCACAAGGGGTTGGTGCATGCACCTTGGTGATTGAGGGAGCAGGAACTGGAACAGAAAGCTCAGCACCGGAAACATCTGTGGTCACTGGCACAGTTCTGATGGTCGCGGTTCCGGTCACGACAGCCCCTACGCCGAGTCCATCCGCTACTCAAGGTCAAAAGAGCGGTTCATCCGGAAATTTCCTAAATGCTGCAACAATTGGCCTTTCAGCCGCCCTATCGATTGTCTGCATTGCCTTCTTCTATGCGTAATGTAGTCCGAAGTCTCATGTGGTGGTCCTTGTGAAATGATGTTTGCGGCCGAATGCGGCGTGAAGATCCTTCCCGATTCGATAGGAAACGACGACGTAAACATGTTGTAATACGTACAGTCTGGGTTCTCTGTTAGCTACTTATATGATCATGAGCCATTCGCGAGCATTTGTAGTATAAAGTCGGGTAAATTGCAACAAACTTGTAGAAAATTTTAGGTCTAGTTTAAATGGCTGCATTTGCCATGTACACTGATTTTGCCTCTGCGAATGATGCGAGATACAAATTTTGCATTTGCGATATGCTGGCATAAAACGGAGTAGGTATGGTCTGCGATAGTCCTTTCCGTCCTTCAAATGTCCTTCGCGAGCTTCAAGAGTGGCTCCAAGTGACCCAGAAGTATATACTTGATCCCCACCCTAACGAGTAGCGTTGGGTACATAACGCTAATGTCGTGAGACAGGTCTAACGCAGCAGCAGTCTCGCAATGAGTACTCGCACACACTAGTAGGATGAATATTGGCGCGCGAGCAAGCTATAGTGACGAAACTTGTGAGAAATCCAAAGGGACTATCAAGTGCGCTCAGGGTACGCGCCCCGTTTCCAGAGAGCAGTTATTTAAGGGAAAAAAAGTAATTAGAATTACAGCCGATCCGAGTAAGTAGTTTACATAAAACAGATAGTGTTCATCGACGAACTGCAATTACGTCTGAGCATCCGCTAAGAGAAAAGCCAAGGCAAGATGAGTGGTGATGAAGTGACTGAGTTGAAAATAATAACGATATCTCACAAACGGGTGAGGCGCCAGGCAATATGTGCAATCGCACGAAAGTTAGCCGATAACATTAATAAGAGCGGATAAAGCACAAGATGTGAATAAGATATTAAGAGTTTTGCATTGCCTGATGTGCAAGAAGGATCTTTACAGCTTCCCGAAGAGCAGGACGTGCGTTAAGAACCTCCTGCAGCTGCGTCGGCTCCAGTGCGGATAGTGCTTGGAGTTCCTCTACAGCCTGTAGTACATCCGGAGACAGCGCACTCCCACCCTCATTGGGAGTCGTGGGTGAAGCCTCAGACTGCGGCGTCAAAGGGTTTATGCCGGGCGACTCGACAGGAGCAACTCCATTTGACATCGGTGATGGCGATGTTGAAGAAGTCTCCGACGGTGGGGCAGACAATATCTGTGTTGAAGAACATGACTGAGCATAGGGGGCGATCTGCCCGGACCGTGACGACTGTATTGATGACAACGCCGGTGTAGTTCCAGGGAGTCCGACACGCGGTGGAAGTGATGCGACTGAAGACGCAAGCGTTTGCTGAAATGCCTGTGAGAACGGCGACACGTGTGGCTTTGCACCAGTCAAACTAAACGTCGAGTATGTTGAGGGTGCATAGACCTGTTGGTGCGATGGAATATATGTACCAAGCGGCGGAGTGGCTGTGCCAGACGGGTAGCTATAGTATGGATACAGTGCTTGCGTCCCATACGGTGTGGATCCGACAATTCCATATGGCGAAGAGGAGATGTGACCATAAGGTATAGTCGAGCTATTTGCTACGGGCTGGATGGGCGGGTGGGAGTAGTATGAATATGTCCCAGAACCATACTGAAACTGGCCACATGCAGCATTGTAAGGGTATGGTAGATATGGCTGTGTAGGATGACCTGATGCGGCTTTACCGGTGCCTGAGGAAAACGTAGGTTGGCGCGCGGCCTGGACGTCTGGCGTTGGCGTCGAGGAGGAAGCCTGTCCCGTCGCGCGTACGTTATTCATGGGGTGGGCTTTGCACCAATCAATAAAGATCAGCTGACAAACATCGAAAATGGGAAGTAGACCTCACGATCACGCGGCGGTGCGGCCACAGATGGTTTTTGGCCGACAGCCTGCCCTTCAGTCTTGCCCCAGACTAAGCTACTCCACTTGAATTCGCGCTTGATACCGTCATCCCAAATGACTTCGACAGTGTTTCGCTCTTCGTTAACGGCAATAAGAGAAACTTCGAACACTCCCGCGCTTACGCGTAGCTTAATGCGAGACATTGGAGATAGCGCAAGCAGATCATTGCGCACGCGGTCGAGTTTGTTTGCGCGTTTTGTTGCAGCAACAGCCTGGGTTAAGTGAGTTGATATAAGCTCACTTGAAAGAAAGCACGACTTACGGGATTATGCTGGGCGCACAAAAGTTCATATTCAATTTTCTTAATTGTCTTTATGACATTGGGTTGGGGAGAAAACCGGAGACGAGCAGGAGGGGGAGCGGCAGCCACATCCGGGAGTTTTTCAGTGGAAGTAGTAAGTAGAGACGGATCTATTGACAAAGGGTTACTGGCAACAGACGTGCCGTCATCCGCGGTTGGTTCATCGGATGGCTCCAGAGGGGTCAAAGTACGCAAATCGTTAAGTACGACTTCTTTTTCAACCTCGCGAAGCTTGGTGAATAATACGCGATCCTCTTGACCGCTTTCGCGAGCACAAGAGACGTGAAAAGCCTTCGGGCATTTTCCCTTGGTACATTGGATTGGTGCACCATGCGCCTTGGCACGGCTCTTTTGGCACGACGTGCACTTCTATAAGGGATGCAAAAAAAGAGTTAATCGAGTCTCCGCGTACAATCTCGCAACAAAAGGACTGACTAAAGTCCACCGATCCCTTACGATCGCATCTACGCCGAAGACCACCTTTTCTGCATTCCCAGCCCCGTCAAAAACCTCATCGACCCATGTTTCGGGTACAATCATTGCGCAGGCCTCGTGTGCGTGCCAGGTTTCGCATCCAGCAGCATCTCTTGGTGTGTAGTTATGACAGCCAGCCCACGCGCCAGGAGGATCGTGTACTCGCAATAAACCAACCTGCTCGCGTGATACACATAAACAACACGGGAACGGGCCGAGGTCCTTCGGAACTTTGAGCATAATTTTCTGTTTGATAGAAGCTGAAGAAGACGGGTCCAAGCAATCGTCAATGGCCTCGACCTTGATCTTCGGCTTCTTGGACTTGGATAAGCCAGTGCCGTCAAATTTGCGCTTTCGTGCAGAACTGGGCTTCGCATCAGTTCCACCTTCGGACTTCCTCGACCTTGATGAACGTGGCTTAGATGCTTCCCTTCTTTCTTCCTCGCGTTCAAGCAAAAGCGCGTCGACGTCGATGCGAACGCTAGAAATAGAGTCAATACAGAACGAAGAAACATGTAATTATAATAATCTTTTATGTACCTATCCCCAATGCACCCACATACCTGTGCCTTTCGCCCAATATCTAACCAACTGTCAAGAGCAAAATTTACACTCTCCGCGCAATTAAAACCTAGGTTGAAACCTGCATGATAGCCACGTGGATACGTTACGACGAATTCGCCTGCATGCTGAACAAGAGTGTTGGGCTTGCAAGATGACTGTGCAAGCAGCGTGGGGCTGGCGAGGAAAGATTTATGCCTAAGAAACTGGCGACACTGGGCAACATCGCTAGGGAAGAAACTCCGCAGGGTGTTCTCGAGCTGTACGGCACGTGCTTGCGGGACGGCGTACCAAAATTTAGGAGCACCAAAGTGAATATAATTGATCGAGAAGAGGTCCATGTCTTCGACGTGCCAAGCGAAAGTTGCGCGCCACATACCGAAGTAAAGGTAAGGCATATTGACGCCAGGAAGACCATTTGAACTTGCTGGAAGGAGGCGCGCAAGTGCTGATGGTAGACAACTCACATTCCATGCCTCCGTTGCATCAGTGAAAAGTGAGCCAGCGGTGTCTGCACCGTACCACGGAGGACGGCCAAGCCCGCAATTGCGCCAGTAGCGTCTCTCAAGTGTTGCACAAAACGCAGGGGTGTAGTCTGTGGGCTTCATATCTCGAGGAAGCCAGGCGGTCGCAGGGTCAAATGTCTCCATAAAGGTTGCATCAAGAGCCGCGCGCTTCGCGAGTGCTGCATCGCGGTCAGCGCGCGTTTGAACGCGTCTTTTGCGAGCTGCTGGCACGGTAGCGTTCTCCTCATCTGCACCGTCATTGTTGTTGTCGCCATCAGCATCCGCATCTGGGCTGGCCACAACTTCGGGAGCAGGCATCGGAGTGGGCGCAGCGTCAAGGCCTGGCTCGTCCTCGGCCTCCCCCTTCACAACCACATTTACTGTCTCAATCTCCTCTTTCGTTGTGTCCACCCGGCGCTTGTTGCGTCGTCGACCATCAAGCCCACGTTCGCCAGCGGCCTTAAGACCGACCTCATCCAATGCAGGTGCACGATAGTCCTCCTTGGCACAGAGCTCTGCCCACTCGCGTACGCTAATTGCCTTACGCTTCTCGATGTTTTGCTGGCGATAGAGGCCTGAACGACCAAGCATGTGTTGCTCGATAGGTGACTTGATGCTAATGTCGGAAAGCTGGGCGCAAACGGATGGCAATGCCTTTGACCACTCTGCCGGGGGCACGATCTTGACAATGCCACTGCGCATTCCCCAGCATTCGACACGCGACATGTACATCTCAAAATCTGAGAACTCTTCCATCGTTGGCTTGAAAACAGGAATTCCCTTCGTCGCCAGGGGATCGTCATCTGGGCTTAACCACGAGCGGCCCAATGAGTCGGGTGAAGGAGGAAGTGTATGTGCATCAGTGTCGGGAGAATAGAAATGGTCCGGCTGAACAGGTGAAACGGGGGAAGGCGAGCGGGATGGAGACGGCGACAGCGACGGCGTGCTCTGCTCGCCGAGCGACATAGTTTTTCGTCGTCGTTGTCGTTGTCGTTGTCGCTATTTAGCACTAGACGCTACCTGACCACCCAAGAGGGGCAGCTTCCGGTATCTGCCGGTCACCGGCCCTGAATAAGGGTAATTCACGTGATGAATGTCTCAAACTTACCCGACCGCGATTCAAGCGAAGCGTTGTCCCGGCCCCGCGCCATAAAGCCACTCGCAAACTATCGAGGACCTTTCAATTTACAAACTCGCCTAATCGGCTTTAGATCGAACCGCTCGTGAAGGAAAAATAAGGAAATTTTCAAAGGACATATCTAAAAGCAAGATTCTCTTTATCCGTTAGGTCAAGAAACGTCTTTTCTACGCGTGTATTGATAGGCCGCCCTTCTGCATCTCTGATATCAACATAGGCGAATCCCTCAAAATCCTCCTTCCCGACACCCGTACGCTCCGCAATCGCACGCAATTGTTCCCGACGCGCGTTTTCTCGGCCAAGGAGCCAGCGTAGAGTTAGCGTGCACGGGATTGTCGCAAGGTGCGACATAAGCGTAATGCCCCATGGCACAAGGTTTCTTGGGCGATACTCCTCCCTCCAGAACTGTGTGCAGAGGACCTGGCCGAGCGAGGTACCGATAAGGAAGATGGCTGATGTTGTCGTTTTCTGTATAAAATTATGAGTGGATAGAGAGACTAAGGTGTAGTCCCACGAACCTTTGTGTGACCAGAAATGGCCGATGTTACCCAGGACATCATCATAATAAAGGCAGGCGAGCTTCCTAAAACTTTTGGTGTTACAGCGATTAGTCAATAATCGGCGCAGTATTGGAAGGTTGGCGGACACACACATAGGAGATAGATCCCCACAAGATGTGCTACTCTATTGCTAAATGGTACACACAACTCAATTAAACCGGCGAGAATAGCGGGCATCCACCCAATAATGCTGATCCAAGCACGGGAGTCCTAATACATACCACTGTCAAACTGATAGTTCCACACAAGGAGGGCTCTGCACTTACAGGGAAGCGGCGCAGCGCATAGCATGCCGAAGTAATGCCAATGATCTGTGCAAAACCACTCGGGATGCTCAACAAGGTCGTCTGGAGTGTCGTAAACCCGAAACTCTGAATTAAAATAGAATACTGTACGCCAATACCGCCGATGAGGTTCGCGAATGCCGCGAATATGAAGATCAGCCACGTCTTGGGATCGGTAAGTGCCTCAACAAATTGTGCGCGCTTCCAAGTCTTTGTCTCAATGCCATTTTGGTTCTCACGAACGCGTTGCACGGCCGCAAGACGCTCACGCGGAGTGAGGAACCACGCAGTGGTCGGGTTGTCCGGGAAAAAAAGCAAGAAAAGTAAGAAGGTAAAGAGGGTGAGGATTGTAGTGATTATCATGAGCCATTGCCATTGATTTGGACGTTGCGCCGGGTTTGTGTGAGCGACTCCAAACTGAAGGAAACCGGAGACTACTACCGCCAGCCCATTGCACTGGAAAGTCCAGCCAAGGCGCTCGCAAATCTCCGTGCGTGTGTAGAACATAGAAACAACTAGCATGAGGCCAGAAAATATGCTGGCCTCGGATGCGCCAAGAAGGAAGCGGAGTGCAACTGGAAAGTTAGTACACGGACAGTCAGAATACCTTCAGAAATAAATTGGGCGTAAACGAACAAAGTCCTTGAAAATTGTGGCAGACGGCATGGAGGCCAAGGAATATAGCCCTAAAGGTTTGACCTTCTTAACAGTTTGTCTCACGAGGAAGTGGAGTGACACACCAAAGCAAAATATTAAATGACAGCCACTTTCCCACAGGCAACCTTTGCAGTGCAAAATTCTGTGGCCATGCGAAGACCAAATAGCCTTTGCAATACGGACATTATTCATTTGGTATAGCACATAACGAAGGGATCGGCGTACCAATGTAAAATCCTGAACTCAACGTGTTGAACTGATCAACTGTGAGATTATTGTCACTGATCAAACCAAGGATGGACGCGGACGCAAGGGTGCCCCTATTAAAACGTGTTGACAGTAGTCAATATAGTCGAACGCGGACTTCCTCCACACCTCTCCACTCACTTATCGACAAATTGCACTGATTTGGTGATTGACAATATCGTCAGATCGGCCTACCACCAATTTCAAAGGATGCGAGAAGGCGAACCGGTGTAAATGAGGCACAGCAAGGGAAGGAGATGCCAGTCAATCTTGCGCCGGATACGCTTAAGTTCTTGCGAGGTGAACTCGGTCACCGCACCCTCTGCATGGCCCGCCACAAGCATGAGCGCAACATCAAGTTCTTTGAGCTCGCTGTGAATATAATTGTGAGAGACGGCATCGTCCGGATCGCTTTTCTCCATTGACGGCAAATCGGTAAGTTGGAAGGCGCGCAAGGTCTTTTCTGCATCCGTCATATCCTCGACTTTGATTTGCTGCCAGGGAATCGGGGGCCAGGTAGCACTAGACGTGACTTTGCAGAGAGATGCAGGTAAGAGTGTGAGGTCTTTGGAGGAGAAAGATAACGGTGTAGCGAGTCTGTCATGCTCAGCAGCAGATATTGAAATACATGCAATGTCTTCCGTAAAGCCCAGCCGGTTCCCTGGGAAAAATCGACTCGTGAGCAGGATTCTTGCTTCTGAATTTAATGACTTCAATTGGCCAGTTTGGAGCTGGGTGGCCTGGACTCATTCGCTAGTAGCTGTAAGCGCCTGGATTTGCATTGAATTTGAATACCGTGCCTCAGAAGGATAGTACCAAGCTTGTAGAAGATTCCTGGCAAAATGCACAAGTATCGCCTGAGACGTCCGACTGAGGTTTGCTTTTAAGTTAAAGATCAGCATTGAAAAGCAGGGATGATACGACGCAAAGCGAGTTAGCGGTCACACACGGACTGAATCAGATAGGGAAAATTGATAACCACGAGCTCACAAATTGCTTCTGGGTCGGAGAAGCGAGGAATCTCGACGTCGCCTATGTGCGCCTACGGCCGCCGCTGTTGGTACATCGCAGACTAGCGGCGCTATAACTGTCATTTAAAATTTTAGTCAGAATTCTGCCGTTCCTGGATCCGAGCTGTTTGAGGCGCGAGGTGCCCGACATGCCCGTAGTCCGCCTTGGTCATTCAGTGACGTTTCCTTGTTGCATTCTCCCACCATAGAAAGGAAAGACACGTCGTACTGTCTGAAGGATGTGGTAATGCGAAGTAGCTGTATGAGCAAAGGACACAGTATGTTGAAGAGGAGCCCTCGTAGGAGACATTTATAGAAACTACAGTAGTCATAGACAACGTAATGATTGGCCGTCGCTATATTTCAATCTGGTGATCATCCTGGTTACGGGTTCTCCTGAAGTAGCGTGTAACATGAAAGTTTTTTTTTCCTGAGCCAGGCACAAACGCGAGTAGACCGTTGTTGCCATTAGACCGATATTTATAGTTTGTGTCCGATGATGGAAAGAAATTGAGCTACTCTTGCATCGCGCGATACGCGGCCGCAATACAAAATCGCTGCCAGAGACAGAGAACTTCGTAAGATTCAGCGAAGCAGAGAATTGGTTGCGACGAAGCGTTGTTGCGCCCGTGATCATCTGTCATCATAGGTATTCACGGCATCCGGCCCGGCGTCGAAGTCCGGATCCGCACTCCAGTTGAAATCTGAATGAACTAATAAGAGCTGTATTGGAATAAAACTGGCGAGGATGAACACAACAAAAATTTGAAGATGCTAGATACAGGGAAATTTAACTTGTACTGTAGGTTATATGCTTGGCTTGTGGTGTGACTCCTTAACGGTGTTTGGGGCACATATTGCTAGCTATCACTGTCACCCAGGACAGAAATACTGCGCCGTGTAAACATGCGACATGCAGTAGAAGCCAATCGTCATGTAAATGGCCTGGATCGGCTTCATTTCGTGCGTGTACGGGAGCGCATACTCATGGTACGCATCGTCGGGACTATAGACATCTGTTAGTAGATTTTCTGCACCTTTCTGAAAGGAAGTGACCTACACATCATTAATCCTTTTATATCTTTTACGCGCGCTTGCTCGATGCCCTTGCGCATCAACAGCACACGAATTGACGACCACACAAGGAGCAGCACACCGAATGCCGCGGGAATCAGCCAATACAATGGTGATAGACGGAACGTGCCGCCAAATACGACATGTAGCGGAGGCGTGTAGATAATGAACATTCCGAGACAAGCGCCACATGCGATGCCTGCGAAGTTGTAGTAGTTGCTGATGACCTGCCAGCCGAAGGGGAATTTGAATTTTGCCTTGACAGCGTAGACCTATTGGTGCAAAGGCGTAAATGGGCTATGACAGTAAAGAAAAAAGCATCTTACGTTGAAACATTGCATTATGAACACAGAAAGATAAGCTATGATCGCGGGATTAGAGCCTGGTACCGGAATAAACGGCCAAACATGCTTACCAATAGACTGGGCACGCGCGAGTGCATCAACCTGTTCTGACGCTGTGATTACACGGCCAGCGTGGTTAACAAAATCGGGTGAGGATGTCGTAAAGTAAGTAGTTCCGCTGGCAGGAGCTTGTTGGGCTTTCCGCAGGTCAGACGGAGAAAACCCATTCTTCAAAAATACGACGAAGTAAGAGACCAGTCTGATTTAATGCAAAAAACCCTTGTCAGGAAAGTGATCGTGTAGTGAAATTTTCGTTAGGCTTACAATCCGATCATCTCTATGACTCCTGCCTCCAAATAGGCATAGCTCAAGAGCTTCCCGTCTACTAAAGTCTCATCGTCTGAAGGTTCGGTCAGGTCCTCCCAAAAAGTAGCTGTAAACGGAGCTTTCAAACTGGTAGCAAGCTTGGACGTAATGCCGGGTTGAATTATCTCCTGGGTCTCCGCGTCACGGCGCAGGGTCTTCGTCCGACGTAGTGCACGCTTCTTCAGACTTAATGTGGAGCGCTCGTTAACTGGAAGGACAGTGCCGTATATGAGGGTTTTTGTGAACTTTTCTTTTCAAAACGAATGACGTACCGGGTTTCCTTGGAGGCATTCTCATGAGGCCATCCTTAGTCTCAGGGGGATCCCAGGCGAAGGAAAGCTAGATATAATGATTCATGACAGTCTATACGTGAGGTCGGCCAAATATGCACTTACGGCAACAAAAAGCTCAAACCCGAGGTCTGGCATAATATTAGAATATTAAAATGGTTAAACGAGCGAACGTGGGACGGCACAGTACAACATGACTTACCGATGACAAGTATCAAGATAGCCGAAATAGGCAGAGGTATGGGCACGACAACGTAAAGCAACTGAGGGATAACCTCAGGGGTCGAATGTGAGATGGTGTATCTGATGTCTGTTGAGCTCCGGTTTTATAATTAATTCGCGGCATATGTATTCACTGTATAGACCGTTTCAAGTTCACGAAGATCTGACGACCTTCCTGCACGCCACCTGGGGAATCGTAAGATATACATACAGCATGCAATTCGCTTTCAATTCTACTCACTGACTGTGGATGCAAAATTGTCGTCTATGGAATAACGTAAAATTCCAATCTAAATGATTAATAAGGAGAAGGAGACGCACCAAGCAGGATCATGTTCGCTGCCTCCTTTGAAACATCTGAACCAGAGATGTTCATCGCGATGCCGAGATCAGCTCTCTTGAGAGCAGGGGAGTCATTTACACCGTCTCCGGTACTAGGGATATTTTATCAAAGATAGATCGGCCAACGAGAAAAATGCGAAATTACACTCCGACGATATGTCCGAGAGCTTGCGCTCGTTTTACTGTTTCGGAAATTAGTTCTTGGACTTCAGCTCAATTAGAAGATAACTTACCTATCTCGAGTTTATGTTGAGGTGATGTTCGGGCAAATACAATCTCTTGTTTAGCGAATACTGTATATGAGTTAGTCACAGTTTTGGCGTCAAAGTTTAAGCATGCAGAACTGACTGGTGTCCCATTGCCAGCCTTGGAGTTTGTCAAGATCATCGCCGTGTACAACAACAGCCTGGACTTCATCGTCGTATATTTCATCGACAGGTCGTCCGGTTTTTGCGCTGAGTGTTTCCTTTGTATCTCCAAGGATGAGGTTGATTTTACGAGCGATAGCCTCTGCAGTCTTGGGATGGTCGCCTGACGGTTTACGAATCGATAATCAGGCACGATGAGGCGCAAGAATAAACCAAGTGCAGACCTGTGACCATCATAACTTTTATTCCTGCTAGCCTGAGCTTTCCTATTGCCTCGCGCACGCCGTGTTTCGGAGGGTCTTCAAGCGAGATCAACCCTACAAAGCAATAATCCTCACTGGGGTAATCTGATTTAGAAAACGGGTAGTCCAAGGCGTAATGGACCTGTGGGAGGAGGTACTGGGCACAAGCAATCACGCGGTGACCTCTTGAAGCCATGTACTGTAAATGACATTCATTAGCGGCTGAGGTAACTTGAGAGGAGGATCACTAACGTCATAAGCTTTATCGTAGGCTTCCCTAAACTCAGGCGTAATGGATTCAAGCTTGCCATCTCTCATATATGTCGTGCACTTCGCGAGCACACGTTCCGGAGCACCTTTAATGTAAGATGCCAGCTGTCCATGTTCGTGAGGTTTATTTACCTACGAATTTGTAAACCTTTAAACTAAATATAAGTAAGAAAAGCACAGGAACTCACGATCACCAAGGCCCACTTATTCGACGAATTAAACGGAACCTCGAAGACTTTCGCATGTTTCTGCTGGTGGGCATCATAATCCTGGAGATAACGGCCTGCGAAGCGCGCCAGGCCTGTCTCGGTCGCATCACCGAGAATCGCGCGTTGTGCGAAAGGAACATCTTGTCTATCAAACTTGACGCGGGAGTTGAGCGCGGCGATATCTACGAGCTCTCCCATTCCCGACGCATCGAGTGTAAAAGGTGATGTTTCCGCATCGTCGTTGTTGGACTGTGGATCGTCTCAGGTCACCTTAACATATGAAGATGGTCATGTTAACGTACCTGGAACGCGCTATACATTTTTTCGCTGCTCCACAAATTCGTAACCGTCATTTGATTGCGAGTTAGGGTACCAGTTTTGTCTGTCGCCAGTAAAGTAAGAGAGCCTAGAAAAGGTATCAGTTAGGTGAACAGGGAACGAATAATGCGGACACCACTTACCCAGAGTCTCAACACCTTGTAGATCTTTGACAAGCACATTCTGTGCCGCCATTCTTTTCGCCGCGATTGATAGCCTTTTGAGGAGAAAAATACCTACGGTAAGAAAAACGTATACTGTAAGCTAGAACATTAGCTAGAATGGCTCACAGGAGAGTGACAACCGAAGGCAACCCTTCCGGGACAAATGCGACAAGGATAGACACGGCAAATGTAACAGTCGCCGCCGCATTTCCTTTGTAAGCGGTAGTAATCCCCACCGCGAAAAAGACAACGGCAAAAATAATGGCGATAGTGGAGACCATAACCACAAAGCGACCGCTGTTTGAGACGGACAACAATGAAGGAATATAGGTAAGAGGACGAAGAAAAGTAGAAGGGTATGCCGGAAGGACATACATCTCAACAGCGAGTGGACTTTTATTTCCAGTTTCTCCTCCTGTTAGCGCAGCTATCTGACCTGTGACGACGGTCCAGCATTGACATTAGATCGAGCCGCAGAAGTCTGTTGGAAAATCTCACCAATAAGTGTGTGGTCCCCTGTCCGAACGACAACTGCAAATGATTAACGTTTGGTACAATGATCATATACATGTGAAGCATGGAGGTAACTTACTACCCCATCCCTCTCCACTGACTACAAGGGTCGAGTTGAACACCTAGTGTACATTCTATGCGTTAAGTTGCGTCGGAGGACACATAGACACTCACAAGGTTCTCTGCCTCAACCGCCCGGGCGGGCGAGCCATCTGGGAGTGCACGACGCTCTTGAGGTTCTGATTCACCAGTAAGACTGCTGTTGTCGACCTTCAAGTCTGTCGCGCTGAAAAGTACAAGGTCTGCCGGCGTTTTGTCCCCCATCCTCTGTACACGAGTAAGTCAGAGCCATAAGTGGAGTACGACACAGAGAACGTACAATCAAAACTATATCCCCTTTAACAATATCACTCGCGGGGACCGTGAGGAGCGTACTATCTCGAAGAACACGACAATTCGGCGGGATCATTGCAAGGAAAGAAGCGAGAATCGCTTCGCTCTTCTGCAGTTGGTAAAATTCTATGAACGCGTTAAGGAAGGCTACTGCGATGAGAATGCCTCCAAGGTATGTATTCTGAAAGTTTGCCTATCCGAAAGAGAGAGGGAGTTGGCGAAGGATGTCAACGCGATGTAGTAGAGCTGCTCACCTTGAAGTCTATTCCAAGAAGGATATATTCGAGTATACCCGCGATGACAAGAAGTATATTGAACATCGTCAAGAAGCAGTCGAGATACTTGGCATGCGAGTTCATCATCAGTAGCATATAAGGATATCCTATAAACTTTAAATACCTTGCGTAATGCGCTCTTCTTCCTTGGCGGAGTGAGCATGTTCCGCCCGTCCTTAGCAAGACGAGCGTCCGCCTCCACCCCAGTCAACCCCACCGATTTACCCGCGTCTTTTGAGTCGATGCTTGTCCCCAGTTCATTGGCGAGAGGGCCAAACGCTAGTGCATGTTCGTGGATATCGACTTTGTCGAGTTCCCCCGCCTTCGCGTCCTTGCCAGTTCCTGCCGTAGATTTCCCCTTATCACGCGACTCATCAAGGTGCTCGTAGATCGCCTGTGAAAGCTCTCTGTCTTCGAGTGTCATTTCACGACGCATTTCAGGACCACGCGGGCGGTGCATGGACTGATGTGCATATTTTTCGCCTGGGGAGCTGTACTCGGGAAATGCGACGGTACGTTGTTGTACAATCTCTTCAATTTCAGGTACTGGAGCCGGTTCAACCACAGTGGAGATAGCTTCCTTGCCATCCTTGCTATCCATGGTTGCAAAAAGAGCGCAAACTGACAAAGGTGACACTGGCTTGGTGAGGTCAGCGACGTTTGGGGAAAGATCTGAAGGCTTTGGAAGTAGACGAAAGAGAATAGCAGAGGGGGTATCCCAGACCGGATATCCCTTCCCCGCTAATTTTAAAGCCTGCCTTCTTGCGTTTATCAAACCGATTCTGCTGCAAAGACAGGCAATAAGTGCGCGAAGGAGGGGCGACTATCTCCGTTACAAGCCACGTTCGTTGAATGATTGGGCTCAGTTGTAAGTAATACCGGATGCATTGGAGAATGGCTCCTAAGCGGAAACAAGCGATGGGCGGAAGCAAACAGCTAAAAGCCCGCACTGGAAACTTCAGCGCCACATCCGCACCAAAAATTGACAGCCTCGAGGGCTTCGGAAGCGAGAGGATTTACGCCCAAGATCCGTGGTCCCGTGGATTTGCACTGAATGGATACACGAACGGATAGCTGTATGTAGCGGTCACGTCCCTCCAGCAGAGCACCTGCACAGGGCGGATAAGGATAACCTGGATGGTAAAGTCCAGAGCAGAAGCTGCTAAAGCGGTAAATTCCAGAGGCGAGAAGAGCATTTGAGTGCTTCCAAGATATCCCGGTGAATGGGGAAGTCCTGCGGATTCATTGGGCGAAATGGGGGTCCGACTTTATATAAATGTTGATCCGGATTGACAGGAGCAAAAGGCCATCCAATCTAATCCTCGCTTGAGGGAGATGATTTATATACCGACAGTGGATATGGACAAGCACTTCGCTCTTCCCTGTATAGTGTCTTATTATCTTTACGAGAAAGAATAGAAAAACCTCTCCGTTGGGTAGCGCAACATGACATTAAATGTTGATAGCTTGAGGCCCCATGTCGCTGGACATGCTGGCTGTCGCGGAGGCATAAGGGCATTCGCGCCTTCGGTTACGCATGAGACGGCAACCTGTTGACGATGCCAATCCCAATTTTCACAGCTATAGGCTCAGTCTGCTTTGCCTGCGCAAGGAATTCTCCGACAGTCTGAAGAGTGGACTAGTAAAGATGTGCGAGTACAGACATGCTCCCTTTGGATACGATGCTGCAATCAGCGCACGCAATTAAAATAAACGTCCATTCATGCTCACAGTTTGGATACTCAAGTCTCAAACTGGGCAATGGCCGTGGTCATGGTGCCCTCCAACCTGATCGGAGGAACAGAAGTGGTCTGTATCTCGTGTGGTCCACTGCTCAACCACATTCCTGCTTCAGTTAACAAAACTTCGTTGTTGTGTTTCAAAAAATGTGCCTTTTCCCCCCTTCAAACGAAACCGAGTACGCAGGCTTGAGCCACTGGCGAAGACTTTCGGGAGTTTTGGAGTCGCTGTGAAAACTGCGGGATGACGCGATACACGTGGACATGATTATTTTTGGATGTAAGTTCTCACGGGTTTCGCGGCGAACTGGGACGTAAGATACGGGTAGTTCCATGACGCGATCACAGGGGTGACGCCTGATGGTTTGCATTCCGTATACTTATCTCTTGAATTAGGAGACAGAACGAATCGAAGGCTTCGTATCCCGGACGACCTTGTTTCGTGATCGAGGCCCTGCCAGATCTTAGAATCTAGGGCGGCCCGTGGACGACTGTCTCGTCCTCCGAGTCCCTTTCAGCACATATCGTTTAGGCTTCCGTCCCTTTTTCTCAAAGCATTGGACGGAATGATGGCTGCGCGTATCATAACTTGAAGCTCAAGCATGGACCGCTGAGCAACGTATTTTTCAAGCTTTCTATAGCACCGTTGTGATCATCATCAGCGAAGAGTCATTTCTTTGCGACTAAAAGGACCAGCGCCAAGCGTTCGGGCGATAAAGCGCGTTAACGACACAAATCGAATCAAGAATCAAGGGCGTAAGGTCACGAACCTCCCTATTGCTCGTTATTTATGTTTACTGCATTTCCCGTTGGACTCGTTCCTAACATGTGTGCAATGGCGGCCGTTTTCTGATGAAGATGTGCATCCTTTTTCTAAAATGAAGCGGGAATTCTCCGCTATCTGCTGAAGGAATTTTTGTTCTAACGGCGAGCGGAGATGAGTGACAGAACCGCGACTCCTTTCCTTTAGTTTTCTGCTAATCAACCACACATGCTCATAGATCAACCGTGTCGCCATATTCAGAAGAAGTTCCCACCCATCGTCGTTTTGGGTGCCGGTGGATAGTCTCGTGAGCAGTCAGATTTCCGCCTTATACTTCTCCGTATCTTACCTGTCCAATATCCAACGGCGTACTAGGTCTGCAGGCCAAAGCTTCCTACGTTTACAGGTCGCCGCACCGTCACATATACATACATACGCTATGTGTTCAAGCGCGTACCACGTACTACTCCTGAGCAGCTCCACCGTTCGGGATACATACCCTATCCGAATCAAGGAGAAGAGACATTATATGGGATTTGCAAATTCTTAGATGCATTCCGGTAGGCCAGTAATGTAACCTAATTCTTAGCTACCCTATTTGATATTGTGTCTTCTATCCGTAGTGGAGCCGAGGGTCTTCTGATGCTCTGTCTCAAAAGCTCGAGTTAACAACAAGGGCATTTCTGTGAGCGCCAAATAGCCTGATTTAATATTTATTCACTATTTATAGGTCCCCAACCAGATAAGTACGCACTACAAGAGCCAACACTCGTCTGGTGCTGCGCTCAGAGCTCAATAATACTTAAGCGATGATTAAACGTATAAATGGAAGTGTGGTGAGGTTTTCGGAGCGGGACTGCGCGCTTCCGAGGGATGCCACCCATAAAAATGCACTATTTTGGAGTGTCCCCCAGTGTTTAGCTACTCATAATGGAGAGCGGGGGCTCATAATTCCACAAACTCATCACCAGGCTTATTCCGCTCCAAACTAGCTTCTGCATCTCCCGATTGTGTCGGACTAGCCACCGTGGGACGTCCATCCTCCTCCTTTTTGTCCTGAACCCATTTACCCGCCTTCATCGCCCATGCACTCTTCTTCAAGTTACGTGCACGACGGCGCTCACGATACGCAGCGAAAGATACGATCAGCTATTGAAGGACAGAGTCAGTGTGCTTGCGTATGTGGACAGAGCAGTCGCTGGCTAACAATTGCGAGTACAAGAATACCAACGACGCTTCCTACGATCGGACCGAGCACTTGAGTTGTACTTGATGATGATGATGATGATGATGATGATGTTGTCGTTGTTGTTGTTGAAACCGGAGGAGGGGCACCGTTTGTTGGTGAGGATAAAAGTTGGGTTGCTTGTGAAATGGGGCTGGAAAGAAGCCGTATGGAATGATGTAAAGCAGAGCTCGTTAACAAATGCTTTTCCAACGCACATAGGTGACATTTCGATCCCTTCACCTGTTGGAAATATCTCATAACATTGCGCACCTGTTGCAAGAGGTCTTGTTGGAATGGTTCGAATAGTTTGTTAGTCAGAGGAATGGGAGCGCGATTGGCAGTCATGGTAGAGGTATCCACTTACGAAGCCGGTGTGGAGTATTCAGTTCCGCTGCTCGTGCTGTAGACCCAGCATTCCGTGTATGTTCGCGTTAATGTGGGAGGTGCAATGGCGGCCATGTTTTGAATTTTCAGCTGAAGAGAGTCATCGACCCACTGTGGAGAACAGGCTGCGACTTTATCCTTGTACTATCATCTACGGCCCGCTGGCGGATTTTTTTACCAGGGTAGATATCGTAAATAGAAAGATCCCCAAACCACTGTCATCTTCGGCGGATATAGTGGCACTGCTTTCTTGAGTAACTGGTACAGAGCGCGTAGATAGTTCCTGCGGGAGCAAGACGCGTCAGCGATGCCAGCTCAACCTTGGTAGTACTAGTAGTACGGGCTCAATGAGGCCACGCTTCGGAGCCTCGTGTGTTTCAGTTCTACCGGTTTTAAACCGAAAGTACGATTTTTGGTACTGCGCAATTGTACAGTTCACGCATTCTTTTCTGCAACGTGGCAGGGACAAAGCTCCGAGCTGGCCCCCCAAGCTAAAAGATTTTTCAAGAGTTCTGAGAATTTTGATGCAGTACTGTTGAAAAGACCCCAGCATGCGATTACCGGTGCTGTCAATTTGTTTTCGGAAAGACATGTGTAGATTCTATTGCCGTATGCTTCCTGTTGCGAATGCACTCCAAGTACCCAAGTATATCGTATAACCGTATAACCAATAGACAATCGCGCAAACGGGCGGCAGAGTTACATAAAATACTACGAAAGATTTTCAACTCGGAACGGCCGAATTCGGCATCAAGCTCACATTCCAATTTCCGACACTTCTGTCCTTCTGCGTCCCGGACTCTGAATCTGGCGACAGTTGGAGTTTACTAATTCATATCTGTGTTTTAGAGCAAAGGAAATTTATGGTATGCCAGATTGAAGGACGAGAAAAGAGGGTAAAAGACTCCAAATTAAATTTGAAGGCAATCGGTCCGGATGTCCGAGTAGTTTGCTTCGGAAGATGCCGTGGTTGAACGGATTTCGTGGAGGAGTTGGATTTGATGGAGTCAGCACGGCGCCGCAGCACTCTCTTTCCCCAACCATATGGTCATGATCTGCCGGCTCACGAATAAATGCGGTTTACCCATCTTCCCTTTCATAAACTGTATCGGGACTCGAGGCCTAATAGCCGCGACATACAAGTGCTTTTCATTTTGACTCGGAGGGGAATGTTCCAACCTGCGCGCCAAAGCGGTGAGCAAGTACATCAAGCTCGCGGTGCCCTGCTGCGTTCTGGCCTCTGTCTCATTCTCGTCATCCATTTGTTAGTTTTTCGTCAAATCCCAGGACGTTAGCAGTTTATGTTTTCTAACTTCGGCGGTCTACAGAAACCAAAGCTTCTGAAAAAAACAAACGGATAAGCCTGCGTCCGTAAAACATGTTAGATTATGGCGCCCGGTATCGGATACATCGCTCTCTTCCGCCCTGACCGAGCCTCTTTCCTTTCATTCGGGAGCGGGGAATAAATAAGGGGACGTCACATATAAGTGTCAGCCAGACCAGTCTGGAATGAGAACCCAGGCGTCAGCCTCAGCTCTGCTCTATAAAACTGGCTGTTACGTCTCAAGCCCCCTCCACGCACCGTGACTTCTAACTACTACGGTGTACTTAGATGATCCTCACTTCTTTGCCTCTAGTTCTTCGCTGATGCACGCTAATTGTGTATACGTTTGGAGAGGTTCTCTAGTCTCCGCTTCTTAGATCTGGGTTCTTTCTTTCTCTGACTGATACTGGTGCGAGCGACGGTAATGCTATCTGATGATCTTCTGGTTGCAATCACCGTCTAAGACTGTTTTACTACTGTGCTATCTGAGGCGACTAGCTAGTGACTCTAGGGAGCTTCTGGGAAACTCTAAGACCTTGTAAGGGAAAACTACTTCTACCTGCTCCCGCTTTGGACTGTCGGCTATGATGATTGGAGACGCCTTATTTGGCAGCAGTTGTCCCTTCTAAATAGTCTGACGTCCTCCGCTATCTTCGCTGTTGTCTCTCTCTAGGCTGTTTTGCTCTGCTATTACTTGTTCTTGGTCTCTGAAGAAGTCTATCTCTGTGCTGGTCTCTGTCTTCGCCCGGCTCGCTCACCTGATCTTGCCAAAGTTCTTTATGGAGACCACTGAGCGTCGTCGGATCCGCCCGCTATTCCTTCTGGCCTTTGCCTTTTACGGTTGTGGGGGAACGTTCAACACTCTTTGGTCTTCATACTGTTCTGCGCTTCTTTCTTGCTCGTGCCGCTTGTCTGACTCGCTGGATCGGTCTTGCGCTTAGTCTTGAGTCTAGGGCTTGATAAAAGATTGCGAGATACCCCTCCGGTTTTGTGATCTCTCGTCTTTTCTTCGTATTGATCTAAAATATACCGTGAAGCATGCTACTTTGCTCTATTTTCAGTTTTGTGCGGAAGGTGAACTCGGAGAAACGCTTTGATGTGAAAGTATGACATATCATTGTCTTAATTTTTATTCATGATATCGATACTGAAAAACAAATAGGTTTATGCTCCCCGGATCAAGGACTTCACTATATGCTAAGGAAATGCGACTGCATAGCTTACCTTTGGTGAACCTTCCAATCAGCGGTGCCGGGGTACCGTTTACAAGAATGGCGCGGCTCACAGTATACGCGCTCTGCAAAAATGCATTCAATTGAAAAGCAACACGGTATCTACTCGTCTGTGTATGACCCATCTACAGCTTCTTAATTCATTCTTCTAGAGCAACGGCCAGCAGCTCGTCGATGTGTTTACGTACAAACTCCCGCATCGTCAGTCGCTCTGGATAGATCGACCTCTCAATTTCCTCCGCGTACTTTGTGTCGCTGTTGGATGGATCGGCCTTGGAGAAGTGACGCATTTTTCCGCCGGCGTCGTAGAAGTTGGCTAAGGGGCAGATACGAGAGAAAACGTAAACGGACGAAAAGAAGGGAGAAAGAGTGACGCACCCATGCTTGGCGTTCGGAAGGAGTAGGGAAGGCAAAGTCGAGGCGAAGAGGAAAATCAGTTCAATGTGTGAGAATTAAACAAAGTGAGAAGAAAATAATAGTTACTTGGCCCACATCTCCTTTGCTCCGTAGACAATTCCACTTAACTCGCGCGCACGCATGAACGCCGCGTCGTCGACCTCATGCAGCTCCACGTACGACGCTGCATTTGCTCCGGTACCGAAATTCTTTGCACGCTGGACCAACTCTTCGTTGAGTGCAGCAACGAACATGCGCGGGGTGAAAATGTCCGGAGGTATGTACATGTCCTTATCTGTGAACGTTTTAATTTCCCATGAGTATGCAAGAAGAGATCAAATGCCTCGGAGAAAGAGAAGCATGGCCAGATAGACATCCTCAATAGCAAAGGAGGGTAGAATGGTATTGTGCTGCAAAGACGTACCGAGCCATTTATGCGGATGCTTGAATGCCGCGAGCGCATATGCACCAATCTCGTGTACGGAAAAACCACCGATGGGGCCGTCAGTGTGGAGGAGCGGCCAGGAGGCGGAGTATGAGACGACAGCTGTGGGCACCAGGTTTTCCGTACCAAAGGGATTAATGGCAAAGTTGAGCTCGCATTTGATTCCTCCTGGGGATGGTTCAGTACAGAGCGCTGAGTCTTCTTCCTTGGTTGTGATGGAGGTGCATGAGGGAAACGAAGATACGAGAGTGGAGCAGGAAGAGTCTGGACTGGCGGGTGCAGACGTTGACACAGGGAGTTTCTTGAGTTTACAGAAGTCGAAGAGGATGAAGTTTTCAAAGTAGAACGTTGTATACAGGCTTCTCCCACAGAACAGACGAGTCGATTGTAAATGGATATTTCCGGAGTATTAGAAGAAATCGAAGGAGAGTGGACGAGGCTATGGGACTTTACTTACGAAGTGCGCGGTACGCCGCTTGAGCGGAGGTGTTCGTCAACGCTTGCCTTAGATATCCAGTTCTCGGCGTCCCGGTCTGGGTTTGCGGCAACCGTTCTGGAAGACGCGGAGAAGGAGATGATAGTTCCATTCAAGGCATATAGCAGAAAAAGGAAGAGGAAATAACGACGGAAAACAACTTCAGAGACTCTGCGCTGCGAGGGTTGAGAGTATGAAGGAAAGCGTACGACCAA
Source organism: Coniferiporia weirii (assembly GCA_024195185.1). Lineage (NCBI taxonomy): Eukaryota > Fungi > Basidiomycota > Agaricomycetes > Hymenochaetales > Hymenochaetaceae > Coniferiporia > Coniferiporia weirii. The sequence continues at coordinate 35,291 of JAKOPK010000219.1, forward strand.
ACAAAATGCTGCACGCCACATGCTTTGGCAGCGTCAACAAGCGCTATGCCTTCGCCAACCTCCTTTGCGCTGCTCATGCTTTCCCAGTCTATGTTGGCACGGTAAGACAAATATCAAGTGAGATAAAGGCCAACTTGTCGCATACGTACAGTTAGTGAGACCGAAGACACCATAAACGCTCGTGAACGCCGTGACGAGGCTTGCAAAATTCGAATAATCCGCAACAACGACCTCTGCGCCGTGCGCCGCGAGTTCTGGCACAAAAAATGTAAGTAAGTAGAAATGTACAAAGTAAGTAGTATTTGGGAAGAAGAGTAACGCACCGAGTGCATTTGCGCTGTCGGGTTTGCGCGTCAGTACGCGCACGCGGAAGGTACCGTCTGCGAGGAGAAAGCGGGCGACGCTTCCGCCCTGCAGACCGGTCGCGCCCGTCACGGCGACAATGGGTTTACCTGCGACGACCATTTGACTTGCGATAAAAATGCGGGCGTTGTCGACGGGTAGATTTACGGCATCGGACGGGTCCCTACTCATTGTTGATTTATACGGCCGCTACATGCGCGACCGCAACAATGGCAGACCTTCTCGATCTACAGCATCGATGTTGCATGTGAGATGCGACGAAGTACTGCCAGGAAACTGGGTTCCCATCGGGTACAAATTGTACAATGCAGAATACTGAATGCGGTATGCGTCTGCTGCATGTGCTTCAGGAAGAGTCAATCCTTCTGCGTGTGTCCGATTCCCTCTTGGATCTGCAGGGGTCAGTCGAAGATGGATGCAACGGAAATTCCAGCAAGACGCGTGTTGACAGCCGAGAAAACAAACGCGTGTATTGAGACAGGTGTGCGTATGCGTACATTCCTACAGAATAGGCCTTTCAAACATTACCAGATAATTCGGATAGCAGATACACCAGAGTTTCGAGGGTGCTGTCGCAGATTCATACATGAATACACGTCGACATCGGCAGAAGCACAGGACGTGTGATTGTACAGCAAGGAGGCAGAAAAAAAAAACAGCAGATATGACGAGAACTTGTCGACCCCTTGAACACCCATTGTACATTTTTGCATTCTCATACGACGACTTCATCGACCTTCGACCTGTGGATGCAGAAGCCCTGAAAAACAGCGGCGTCCAAAGTATAATCAGTGCACCCGCATACTCAAAGTGCGATCGAATGAGACGAACCGGCGTGACCCATTCCTTGCAGCTACAGCACACACCCGCCCAGTCATAGTTTCCTAGTTTTGCGTTACACTTTTTATTCGGACATATAATTTTACCGGCAAGTTCGCCAGCCTCTAAGAACGGTTCCATCCATTTCATCTATATTAAGTAGAAGTCAAACTTAGTAATCAGCAGGTACATAAGGGAAGAGGATTTGACGCGTACCGGTTCGACAAAATACCCTGAACACGCGCTGTTCGCAATAAGTGGCGGGCTTCGTGCTGCTGCTGACAGCAGATCACTCATTGTTCCTCCCTTTCCTTTTTCCTTTTCCTTTTCCTTTTCCTTTTCCGCCCCTCCTGCTTCGACGCTAGCAATAGGTGTCATTGGCTGCAGTCCACCGACCCCGCCTATACCGGGCGAGCGCAGTGCGGCAAGTTTCGGGTGTGCGTTCAGCTGAGCGGCTAGGTCCATCGGGGTCATGTATGATGGAGGCGCAGATGTTGTGCGTGTGCGCGATGATGCATCACCGTCGCTTCTAACATTCACACCCACGGATATTTCCTTATCTCTTGCATTTACTTCCGTACCCGGATCAGGGTCTTCGTCGTCATCCTCTTCATCATCCAACGCGCTTGAGTCGTCGAACAACACGCCTTCAAGTATTGTGCTCGGTGTTAACATCAGCTCTCTTGTGAGCCCGCTCGGACGTCGAGGTCTATTGTTAGCGTTTCCAAATGACGATTTGCGTGAACCTGGACCCGAACCCAATCCTGATACCGACGTCAAGGGTGTAAGACCGAGAAGTTCAGCCGGCCGCCCACTGGTCAGTGCATTTCCCGAAAGGCGGCGCAGCTGCATTTGCATTTGCAACGGCACGCCTACAGGCTCGCCGTTTAACGTCGCGAGAGGCTTTTCGGCTGCACCCGCACCCAAGGAACCGCGCCGCGAGACCGCTTGGCGTGGGGTCAATGTGGTCATCGCGAGCGAGCCAGAAAGGTTTAGTCCAGGCCCCGGGCGAACAACATCATGCGCGTTTGACGATGGTCGGCGAGATACTACGGGTGAAAAAGCCGGCGTTCGTGTGAGCGCAGAGGCAGGGGTGGCAGGACCAACTTCTCCGTGATCGAGCATATGCTCGCGCGCAGCAAGTTCTATGCGGCACATCTTGCACCGTATGCGGCGACGTGGACCACGGGGAGGAAGAGGTGCGGATAGCCACGCGGACCCGTCGGGCGTTGCTGGTTGCGAGTCCGTTGGTGAACGTGGGAAATTGGCGAACATAGAAGTTGAGGTCGCAGTAAGTGTTCCATCTCCGTCTGCGCGCCATTTGTTAGACGTACAGATATGTTAAAGCCAGACAATACGCACTCATAATTTCGTCAAGTGCACGTTCAAGGTAGTACATTCTCATGACCTTATTTTTTCGCGAAACTTTGTAGGCAGCTTGATAGAAGACTTCGAGCTGCGCCAGAAAACCGGCATTGGGGCTAGTCTCGTTAGTATAGATCATGTAATGATTCAGGTACGCAGCTCACTCGGTACACGGCCTTGCTTTGACAACCATTTCAAGCGCTGCTTGTGCGTCGAGCTGCTGCGCATACATTAAGTATGCAGCAACAATCGTCGCACTCCGACCTTTAAGTTGTCAAATTATACTCCGCCCACAGTAAAATGACAAAGTACGCACTCATTCCTGCCATACAATGCACCAACACTCCTCGGCCTTGGTCGAGTTCATTTTCGATGAAAGATATACACTGCGGGAAGAAGGCAAGAGCGTCTGCACCTTCCATGTCATCAAGCTGTATCTGAAAGTGAGTGAATGTCTTCTCCCGATTCGTCCGTCAGACATAATTTCGGTTTGCAGTCGAGGAGATAGGGGCCCGCGCACCTCATGAACGGAAACTGACCCACGCATCGCAGAGAGTACGCTGTATATATTGTGCGCGCGCAATGATTCGTGGTCTGCTGCGGCATATATATTACCGATCCAGAGGTTTGGGATGATCTCGTCCATGTCGTTGTCTTCCCGGGACGCCATTTGCGCGTTGCATGCCAGTGCGCGCGTCCGTGAAAGTTGGTGGAGTCGGACAAACTCCCGGGTCCGAGTTGGCTAGTATCCTACAACAAGAACGGCCGTGTCTGTGAGCTTTGGAAAAGACGATTGTAGGCTAAGGCGTACAAAGTAGCTGGAGCGGATAACAAGTCGGAAGTGCCAAGAAAGATATCGTCACGAACAGTCACGTCCCAAGTACGGACGCATATAGTCACGCGGGCATGCTTTATTTGAAACAGCGTACATTATAGTTATATATCTGAAGAATGAAAGAAATTTAGCCCAAGTTTGGGAATACTTCACCCTCATTCCTACCCAGAAGGTGGGATGCGGTAAAAATATGCTTATTTTGAGACTCGAAGTTGGCGGTCAGTAACTTCGATGTGACTGTAGTAGGACCTGACCTGCTACCTCTCCGGACTGCTAGCCGACTGCCAGTGTGCAAGTGTGACCTCTGACGAAGAGGAAGAGTGGCTGGGAAACGAGCTCCTTGCTGATTCCAAGTTAGAATCATCCTTCGCTAATTAACTGAAGACAAGGGCCTGATCCCAACACACGCGGAGGGGGCCTTGGCACCGCGCGCGTTTATGTACTTGCATATCAGTGGCAGCGTTGCATCTAATTTTAATAATCCAACTCACGGGTCGACGAGTACCCTGAAATCGCTACCTTGTATCTCTTATCCTAAGGTTGGAAGAACCCAAAAAATTGCAGAGACGTAGCTCCTGACCACAAGGAGGCTGGTATCCACTGCGTTTCCCAAGGAAGCGCGGCTTCTTCCGAGCGGATACTTAAACCTCGCATTCTAAAGCTAATACAGCTCATATCCCATCGCTGCAGTGCGGCCACCTCGCCGCGCGAATCCGTGTCTTCTGTAACCGTATATACCCTTTCGTCCTGCCACTGTATGAGAAGAACGCAGAGGAGCACCGCAAAGTACATTCAGAAGCTCAGCACATTTGAACTGGTGGTCACGGTTCACCCCATGGACAAGGCCTGGGAGAGGTTTAACAAGAGTTTACCCTCACGGTGTGCTTGAATGTTTGCCAGACCGCTTGACATTTCCGTATTTGCATCATGCTCTTTTTGAGTGCAGCCATGTCGAAGTTGGTAGCAAAGATACTATCTGTATCGTTCAGCGCCGGCTCACTCGCGACACGCGCATACTGCAATCAGTATACAAATCGCTTTCCACGACATTCCAGAAAGAAGACATTTACAACGATTAATGAAGAAGTCAGGTCCTTTATCGTTTTTAGATATCCCAGGTCATAGGTTGTCCTGGGCTGATACTTCTGCTGATGGGCCCGCAGTACCTCGAGGCGCCGGCGAGGCGTCGAGACTCGAGTTACAGTTCGGTGCAAGGCGAAGAACGTACTTGCTTCTTCGAGGACAACGCGGTTCAGTGACGAATTAGCACGACGGTTTCCTTCGTACTTGCAATGCGCTCGGTGCTTATGAGGCCGACCGATAGATGCTAGTGAAGGCGAGTGTAATGATGGTTCTCGAGGGTGTAACTGTGGCCTCACTCACTCTCCCAAAGCTCAGCAGACCGCGGGCGCTAAACTGTATAAGCTTTCGATCACAAATCCGCACATACGGCAGCGCTGGCCGGTCACCATCGTACTCCTCGAGGAAGTGGACCTCTCCGGCATTTAAGGAGGTCAACCCACCTGTAGATGCCTATAACCCACCGCCGCAACAAAAGCGACAACTACCATCTAACCCATCCTCCGCAGACACACTAAAAGTAATGGACAATCGAGGACGCGGTCGCGGTCGTGGTGATCGTGGTCAGAGCAGAGCCAGGGGAGTCTCTCCTGGACAGCGAGGCGGTTCACCAGCATACAGTGGACGGGGAGAGTCGCCCTCAGGGTCCGGTCGAGGCTCCTTTTCAGGTCCAGGTTTTGGGCGCGGCCGTGGGGGCGCTTCTGTACAAATCTTCGAGTCAGGCACGCCGGCGCAACCTGATAACCAGCTGTCCGACAGGGAGTTAGGCGCACTCGTTGCGCGCTTCAAATCCCTCACGACGTCCGTCCCCGACCGCGTTATGCGTCCGGGTTTTGGCAAGCGTGGCGCTCCAATTACACTGCGCGCAAATTTCTTCGCACTCAAATATCCCAAGAACGTCGTCTTGTATGAGTATGCCATCGAGATTACTCCAAGCGTGAAAGCTGAGGAGAAGCGCCTGCGCAAGCGATTGTTCGACCTACTCGAGAGCTCACAAGATCTTGCACCGTATCTTCACGATACTGCACACGATCGCATGCAGAGACTGATATCTAAGAGACTGTTGCCTACGGACTTCTCCGTTTCAATCCCGTTTTATGAGGCAGGTGAAGCTGGTCCGCGTCCCAACAGCAAGACTTACACCGTTAAACTCCTCGAACCGAAAGAGCTGAGGACCTCTGATCTTGATCGGTACGTTTTTTATTACTTTCTAAGGCGTATCTGACCGCATATGAAGCTACCTTCAAGGCGACGATCCCAATTATGACCCCTTACCAATTATTTCGGCTTTTAATCTCATTACAACATCCCATGCGGCTCACACTGGAGTCCTGTTCGGAAAAAACCGCTATTACTTCCCACCGTCAACATTCACGCCGCCCGGATCCGCACTTCCACTCAGCTCAGGCTTAGAAGCTTGGAAAGGCTTCTTTGCAAGTGTGCGCCCGGTATACAAGAAGCTGACTATCAACGTCAACGTCTGCATGAGCCCTTTTTACGTCCCATATGACCGGCTCAGCGACGCGATGACTCAGTTTCAGCAGCAATCGCGCGGCGCAGGTAATCCGCAGTTTTTCTATAGACGAGTAAGGGTCACCACAACGCATCTCGGCTACCGAAAAACAAGCAGTATAAAAGGGTTCGGAACTCTGTCGGCAAGAAAGACCGTGTTCCCATGTGAGGAGCTCGGTGGAAAAGTCAGCGTTGAGCAATACTTCCAGCGGAGTTAGTACCTTATCGTTTTGTCATGAGCCATTACTCACTTCTGGTGGTTGTACAGAGTACAAGATCAAGCTTCAGCACGCTGACGACATGCCCGTGGTGAATCTCGGGAACAAGACAAAAGACGTTTTTGTCCCCGCCGAGCTCTGCATTATCGAGCCCGGACAACCATATGCTGGCTTACTATCTGAACAAGAAACTGCTGAAATGATAAAATATGCGTGTAACCCGCCGTACGACAATGCGCGGGCAATCACAGGGCAAGGTTTAGCTATGCTTGGGCTTAGACAGGGCGCCTCCCCGATGCAAGGATTTGGCATTGAAATTTCTGTCGATATGGCTGTCGTCTCAGCACGTGTACTGAATCCACCGAAGGTTGTCTACAAGTCTGGTCAGCCGAGCGTTGCGAATGGCAGTTGGAACATTCTGGGCGTACGCTTCTCTCGCCCCGCGCAGCTTACGCGTGTTGCGGTCCTTGTGTTAAGTGACGGCGGACGCGATGACTTTCGGGGTAACACTGATCCAGAACTGCGTGCTATTGTTATGGGGTTTCTTCAGAAGTGCAAAAGTAGCGGAATGCAAGTGGATGACGCCCTCCCGCCGCTTCTTTTCGTGCAGCTTCCACGCCCGGACAAGAGAGACCCACTCCGCAGCGCTGCCATTGACGCCATTCAGTCGCAGCTGAAGTCTCTCCCGGGGCGCCCTGGTATGGTGCTTGTGTTCATGTCAAATCGTGATGCACACGTTTACCCCGGATTGAAGAGGCTCTGTGATACGAAGCTTGGTGTCCCGACGGTATGTATGCTCATGCCGAAGGTTAGGAAAGAAAGGGGCCAAGATCAGTATTTCTCCAATATCGCTCTTAAAGTCAACACAAAGCTCGGTGGCGTAAACCATCAGCTTGAACCGAGTTCCTTGCGTTGGCTGAACAATACTATGCTTGTGGGGATGGACGTAACACACCCTGGGGTTGGCTGCGTGAAGGGCACACCATCGATCGCAGCGGTTGTGGCGAGCTGTGATACGAACTTCATGCACTACCCCGCGAGCTTGAGTCTTCAAGAGTATAGAAAAGAGGTAAGCACACCACTCAACCTTTACGTTTTGCATTGATACTGAAGAATTCCGGATAGATGATAACAGATGTAAAAAAGATGATGGTAGAGCGACTTACAGAGTACTCAAGTCGGCAAAAATCACTTCCTGAGCGCGTGATTGTATTCCGTGACGGCGTCTCAGAAGGCCAGTTCGACCAAGTACTTCTGCTGGAGCTCCCAGAAATCAAGGCTGCGTTCCGTTCGTTTAAAGACTACAAGCCCAAGCTTACGATTGCAATCTGCGGCAAACGTCACCATGCGAGGTTCTACCCAACAAAGCCGGAACAGGCAGACAAGACGTCGAACACGAAAGCTGGTACTGTTGTCGACCAGGGTGTCACCTCAGTCTACGACTTCGATTTCTACTTGCAGGCGCATGCAGGTCTGCAAGGTACCGTCCGGGCGACACACTATACGGTCATTTTCGACGAAAACAAGTATCAAGCGGACGACTTACAGCAGGGCGCGAATGACGTCAGTTATTTATGGGCGCGGGCTACAAAGAGTGTCAGCTTGATACCTCCTGCATACTGGGCGGACCGCGCATGCGAACGCGGCAGGGTTTATCTGCATGGCCTTCTGCCCCCGCCAGAGGGTAGTATGGAAAGGAAGATGAACGAGGAACAGATCAAGCGGACAGCAGAGGCACAGTGGGGCGAGGGCGTTCATCGCGACTTGAGGAGCACGATGTTCTACTTGTGAGGCGGTTAATTAGTTTGTCATCTCGGATTGTCCGTCTTTCCAGACTGTTTCAGCTATATTCACAATGTACGGTCGTATACCACAACACTTCCTGCTTATTCCTGATCTGCCCGCATACCCGGAATTAAAAAAATGGGCGAAGTCTGTTTGACCTTTGCGTCTACACATGAAGCGATGTAGGCGAAACAGAGCCAGTCTTGGCCGAGTAGAAGGAGAGACGAAGGGGCGAAAGTCGGTAGAGAATAACCTAAACGGTTCAGTCGGCTGCCGGGTGCCGAAGTGGCCTGTAGTCCACGGCCCACCAGTTATGCGTACTAAAAAGCGAATGGCGAAATGCCAAAGCGACTTGGAACTGCGAACAGTTGGAAATTATATTCAGATTGGATGAAAGACCTCGGAGATCGGAAAGCCAGAGTAGACGATGGTAGGCGGGGCGGCTAGCCCAGATAGGAAGCAAGTTCCCGACGACGAGCTCGCTGCGCTGGGACTCTTCTCAGTCTCAGTCGCAGTCCCTTCCCGCCCCCGTCGGCGATGCAGCGTGTGTGGTCCACATATCTCGAAATTAACAACAACACGGCCCACAGCCAAGACACCGCTGCCGCCGCCGCGAACCGTCGGCTGGTGAGAATTTCATCTCGCTTGCTTTTTTATTAGGTAAAGTACCAATGGCTGACCACATCTCCGCTCTTTCGTCGTCGCCCCTTCTACCGGACCAACCCCTCACCGACCGACACTCATCTTGGCGTCGCGGCGGCGTCGACTTCACCTGAAAAGATGGATCCTTTGCCGTAAGTGTACAGTGCTTTTGCAGTCTCTCAAGGTCGGCGATGGGACGGAAGCGGCCGCGGCAAAAATAGTTCTTCATATCTGGGCGGCAGTGTCTAAGCCCTTAATCGGCCGTGAAGGTCTTTTTCCTCCAGTCAATGCGAACTTGCTGCCGTCGCTAAGCCACGGCCTACGCTTGATAATTGCTAACGCTGCTTTTTCATCGACAGACATCGGCGTGCATCTTCAAACATGTCCCACACCAACTCACTCGCATCCTCACAGCGACACATCCTCGCTGACAACGACCAGGGTATGGTGCTCGAGCCTCCTCTCGTGCCTTTCGCCGGTCTGGCACCCCCGGGATCTCCAAAGGGCTCCTTGCGCTCGATCAACCTACCCACCTCCGATACAGCTAGCACCACCAATTCGCTCTCGGTCAACTACCTGCCATCCAAGTTCTCACGCCCTTTGTCTCCGGGTCTCCATAAGCGCAGGGCCAAGGGTGGCAAGGGCGCTGCGAACATCCCAAAGCAGGGTGGCGGCCGAGAGGCGTTCCGCAGTGGCGAGGCACGCATGCCGGGGGAGAACGATGATGACTATGATGGTGTTGATGTCTCTCGGAGCGCATGGAAACCGAAGCTGCGTTGGAACAAGTTCAAGTGGATTATGTTCCTATCAAACTTCGTCGTATGTGTACAGGTTCCCTACTCTTTGAAAAGCCCGTTGACGTATTTCAGGTTACGGCCTACTCACTCGTCGCACTCATTTTTTGTTTGCTGACGTGGTTTAACGTCTGGTCGCACGCGGACGTTATACGCGTCGGAAATCACGCGGAGCTAATTCTGTCGACGCTCGCAGCGGCCGTCGGTATCATCACTTCACTCATCGGCTGGGCAGGGATACTGCTCAATAACCGAGGCTTTCTTGCGGTCTACACAGTCCTCCTCTGGGTCACGTTTGGGCTCATATGTGTACCAGGTTATATCACGTACAAGAAGCGAACCTTTAACCTTGAGGGTAAGGTCAACTCGCAGTGGTCGCGCGAACTTGGCGTAGCAGGCCGCTTGCGTATCCAGAATTCACTCGACTGCTGTGGCTATTATTCCCCATTCGTCGAGGCGACCGTAAGTCAACTATGTTACTCGCGCAGTATCCTCCCTGGCTGTAAGAGTCCGTACCTCCATTTCGAGCGCACAACGCTTGAGCGCTGGTATGCCGTTGCGTTTGGCATCGTACCCGTCCAGATCCTTGCAATCATCGCAGCGCTCCTTTGCTCAAACCATGTCACGTTCCGCTTCGGTAAGGGCATGATGCCTAAGGCATACCGCCTCAGCATGAATTCAATGGCCGTCATCATGGACAACTATGCCAAGTATGTCATATTTCCGGTCGTTTTATCTCAATACTAATTTGTACCTCAGCCAACTTGCGGAGCAATACGGCTCGGATGTTGCCTCTCGTTCACGCTCCAACATTCATCTTGACAGCGTCCCATCACTCCATTACGGCGCCAGCGGCATGAGCACACCACCTGCTTCACCGGGGTACGCTGGTGGTGGCCCTCATAATGGGCAATACGCATCACTTGGTGGCACACCCGTTGACGATTACGCCAGGAAGATGTGAACGCACGGTTTTAAATGTATGATGCATCGTGGGATGGAACGTAAACCGAGGTGCCGGTTGTGAGCGAACTTCGGATACTTGTTGGACATTGAGCCCTCCCCTTTCGTTCCTTGGACTTTTTTTTCTATTTGTTTGTCTTTATTGCTAGCGGCACTTCTCCCATCACCGATAACTCTTCGCTGAGCCTTAGCCTTCTTTCATGCTACGTTAAGCTGGCCTGTATTTCGAAAGCTTCTTCCCGCTTCTTCCTGGGTGGTGATGGGTGGGCGAATCCCCTCATTCTCTACTTGTTCCATTCCTTGTCTTTAAGACGCACTCATTTTTGCTCCATCGCACCCGTGCGGCAACCGACCGGGACCCACTTTCACAGTTTCGTTCTTTACCAGAGGTAGCCTTAGGACGGAGTACAGTACAACTAATCGTATGTTATGTTATTATTTTACTTTACTCTCCTCGTGACTTGTGCCAATGGACAAGGAGGAATGCGGGTTCAGTCGGCCTCCGAAGTTTCACATCATATGAGGGGACCTGAACCGGAAACGTCTATCCACGTCTTGGAGAAAAGAGTGCAAACAGAGACGATAAGGGTAATGTAAACAGACGTGTGGATAGGGTTAATGATTGTGTCGTAGACTGTATGCAGCGGCGACATGTACAGTGGGGAACAAAAGGCTTGCCGGATGTACAGTGGACAACAAAAGTATTGGATCACAAAAAAAACATCTGTAGAAATTCAAGGACTTAATATTTTTCTTTGATGTAAAATGTACCATCTAGCCTAGCTTCTTGGCTACAAATAATCTTAGAAGACCAATCTGTGTTTGGAAGAAGGATCATTCAGTAGA
>JAKOPK010000220.1:0-46307 GCA_024195185.1 Coniferiporia weirii
CCATTATTGGTCTTTGTCTTCAATCGACTGACCTTTCCTCTTGTCCGTAATGATGGAATTGCATCAATTACTTAACACACATTGCGGCGTGCCAGTGTGTGGAGCGGACAATCTTGCTTTGCCATGATCACTCAGCTGACGGTACGGCGCCTTCGGTCCACCTGAAGTTTGAATTGTCCTTTGCCAATTCTGCAACTACACAGCATACACCGACACCGCCGACATTATCATTGCCGTGAGCATAGTTGATGATGGCAAGGGAAGCTTGCGTACATTGGATTTAGGACTCTCCCGCATTTGTTCTTATCCTACGCCAGACACTTTGATGTGGGTTGCAGTCCGTGGGAGATCCATAGAGTCGAAAAGTCTTACTACTCATAGTGCGACTACATGTGGCATCATGGCTTTTTTAGGGTTTGGCTCAATCTGCATTGCTATGTTTTGCACATCGGTCTCTGGGAATTCCCGGAAGGACACAAGCGCTTAATTAGCGAGTATTCAAGTCAGAACAAGGTGGGAGGACTGGAAAGCCAGGACAGCTGTGAATAGCAGCTCCGCGGTGTCTCCGGGACAACCTTGAAGTTATAAAAATCTATTGGCGAGCCTCAGATTACGGGAGATGACTAAAGTGTCGTAGGACTGAACCCAGTATGCACAGTCGGCGAGTCGGCGCGGCGATGCAGTTGTGTCCCAGTTCGAAGTGTGTATTCATGGCACATCAAGAAAAATGTCACCGCATGTCCGGCCCACATACGGCGTCGCCTACCATACGCCGAGTGCGCCCAACGAAACTTGGGCAGACGAGCCAGTAAGGATGTAATCGGGGACAAGTCGAAACTTTGGGAACCGGTAAGAACGGATTTTTCGAGGGATCAAAGGTGCGCCCTAAGCGGCCTGATTATCATTTCATTAGTTCCGCAGCAGCAAATATGACCTGAAGTACCTACCTGTACTCTCCCCAACTCCAAACACTTATACGCCTGGTTATGGGTGAAGCAGAGATGCTCACAGCTTTGTTTTCGGAAGAATATATTCCCTTCCCTTGCCAATGTAGTCATAGGTGTGAAAAAACGGGTATTTGTCCTGCCCTCGACCATCGTGCATGGGAGCAGTGGCGCGAACTTGAAGTGGACTTAGGAGTGTCATATCTTCATGACGCTCGTTAACACCACCGAAGACTTGCTTCCCTTTGAGCGGACTGAGTCGACCGCATAAAGACAGGACTGGGATTGAAAATAGGGACATGAGTACATAAACGGTGCTTAAGTTATTACGTAGATTGATGGATGACTAATCGGCCTAATAATTAATAACCAATAAGATCGACGCTACGGGAACTGATCACGCTTATGCTGCACTTACCGCACTTTAGTAAATGTGGGAAGAGCAATCAAAACATATCGTCAAAAGAGAAATTCCTGGGAGATTATTTCACAAGTGTACAAAGTCACTAGCTGCGGTGCTTGGCTGACAATTTGGAGGCAAGACAAATCCAAACAAGGGGAATAAATAAGGTTATATTTGATTCTGAAAACTATCGAAAGTAAGGAAACAAAAAGTGTACGAACAGATTGATAGTCTCCTATACATAAAGCAAGGAAAGGTACATACATGACCATTATAGTCAGTACTCTGTGACTCTGAGTCAAAATAATTATGAGAAACGGGAAGTCGTGGTCATAAACACACAATATTATGGGATACAGTCCCTCAATGACCCGAATGAGTGGCAGGATAGGCCATGTATGCGCGGGCATCTAGAACAGAGTAGTTTCTTCGCAGGGATCTTGGATTAAGTCTCGCTATCCCTGGAAGGGATCGTTGCTGTTTGCAAAGTCTCCGGTGTAGAAATCATGGTCAGGGACGGCGTTCTCAGTGAAAAAGATGTCCAGGGCCTCCAGGCCAGGAATGGTGGCCGCATTATTCCTAGTTACATTCAAGACCAATAAGCACGAGGGTAGCGTGGACTTGGGCGTAAAAGGGCTCATGCGAAGCGATACTCACATGCTAAAGCTTGGGCCAGGAATGTCTTGATGGTTGTAAGCGACCCGTACCGGATGCTGGCAGGAGGCGGGCTCCGCCATCCGTGGATTGTAAAACGTGGGCTGCCAGATGTGATAGTCGGTGCCAAAATCAGGTCCCGGATTTTCATATGGTGGTATCTCGGGTATCTGCGGGACCTTATGGCCAATACACATCGATTTATGGCACATTATACATGAGACTGAGTGAAATTAACATGAACTTCACGAACATACTCACATTTGGGGCACACGACATTAGACCACGATTCCTACAATTCTTGCATAGGCGTAGCTCATTTTCTCTGGAAACGATCTCGCACTACAGAATAAAATCATAAGCGACATGATCTAATTAGTATGAATGAGCACTTACCCTTTGGTGAGACTTCGCGCACCGGTGACAGGGGTTTTGATTTTTTTCCACAAGTTTTGTTCTACCACTCCCAGTTGCTGCGGGCATGCCCAAGGCCGCTGTACAATTAATCGGAGGGAGTGTGACAATACGTTCGATGAGGAGAGCCAGAGGTGTTCCAGCCCGAACGTCGTGCAAATCCTTCCTTCCCAAAGCAACGTCTTGCAACGTCGAGTCGGCTAACACATGAAGTGCTAGGCCCGCAAGGTCGATTATTGCTCTGGCGGTTGGGGTGTTCAACTTAACGTAAGGTGGTGCGTAGGGCATTGTTCAAGGCAGGTAGTACTAAGGCGTTGATTTGGGCAAATCTTGAGATAATACTCCAACCTCTGAGTATTTATATGCCCACTCTGCACATACACGAACAGTAATCACTCGCGAACGAGCAAAGTTCAATCGTGGGTGTGAGCTATATTTAGCCCACGCACCCATAGCATTAACACGGGCTAAATATAGCTCGGACCCTGGATTGAACTTGGCCCTCATGTGGCACGTGGGCAATATATCATAACCGGTCAGGAAGGCTTCCCGTCCCCACGACATAGACTAGCGAGGACAGGCGTATCCAGACAACCGAGACTGGGATCATCGTGACTCTCGCGTCGCGCTGTTTCTCGGATGAGAAGCAGCGGCAGGCAACTGGCAGTCTTTCTGGCCCAGGCGATTGGAACTTGGAAGACGAAGCTCTTTCCTTCATCCGCGCGATGCTTTTCAAGGTCGACATTCTTTTGCTCCGCAAACCAACTAATCATATGGATGCCGTTAACATCGCATGGCTCGAGGCCTATCAGAAATTTACTGGTCTGAAGTCCTGCACCTCCAACGACGCTATTACCGACGTCCTCCACCCCGCTTCCAGCTCAGACGCTACAGGGGTAGCCTTGAATCGTTCGTCAGGGCCGTTCCCGAGGCCAAGCCATATTATACGCGCGAGACAACAGAGGACTACAAGTTCAAGCTCTCCGACTGTCCGCCCCTTTCTCTGACCACCCCTCCTCATCTTTCTACGCACCAGGATTCACCGAAAAACTCATTACGCGCTATTTGCACACACAGCGCGAGTGCGACTCGTTCTCCTTCGGTATCGTTGGCCGCCCGAAGTCACAGCTCGCGAACTTGTAGAGGGGCTCGGGCTTGGTGCGGTCGTGCCCGTCTTTGAGGTTGATGTGACGCGCGATGACGGAGTTTATGATGCCGTGCGCCATTCTAAGGTCGTCATAAGCGTTGTTGGCTCGTACTACCGCTGGGGCATGTCCGTTGTACGGTGCGCGTTCCCCTTTCGTCTATCATTTCTCTTCATTAATGACCACGGTGCACGGTCAGAGTATGCGCCCGGCTTGGCGTGTATTACGCGGACATCACCGGAGAGACGCCCTTTGTATACGGGCTCATATTGCAATACGATTTTATTGCGCCATCATAGTGCCGTCCTGTGGCTCCGACTCGACCCCCTCAGACGCGCTTGCGTTCCTTAGCGCCCGTGCACTACACGCAGGTATTGCACAATCACACACAATATTCACCAAGGGTGGTGGCATGTCTGGCGGCATGATTTCCACTCCGCTCTCACTGCCGCGTTCCGCACGGCGGGCGCTGCTGGATCTAATTGTCCTTAGCCCCGTCAAAGGTCCTGTGTGGGGCGGTGGCCACGGCAATGTGGACGACGACGAGGAAGAGTACCAAGCTCCCCAATATCCTGGCACGTATACGGCAGTACGCAAGTAGTTCCTTTCGCAGTAGGCTTCAGCGTTTCTATTCAATGACTGAAGGAAGTGTAGGCGATGAAAAATCATGCCAGTGAAAAAAACTTTTGCGAAGGCATGGGGGCTCTGCGGAGGAGTCGATATCTGATCGACTCCTTTCGTGGGAGGTACAGGCAATCAGCGGGGACACCCGCACAACTGTCGTTACTCAAAGCTGGAATTTTAGAACACAGAATTCTGCCTTGTAACGGCTGGGACACACGCCGTTTCAACTTGATCGCAGTATAATAACAAACAAATGTCATTACCGTTTATCTTGTAGAAACACGTGTTTATGTAATGCTTCAAATGTTTTCAGCGACCACGCGCCAGGATTAATATTATTTGGTCACGATTTGTGTCTCTTAACTTCCGCTCGCCACCGGCTTGTTCGGCCTTAACCTCTTTTTCGTCTTGAATATTTCGTCCCAGTTCGGCGCACCAGAGGTCGTTTCTTTTCCACATGTCAACAGTGATTCTACCATGCTCGATGACAAAACAGTAAACCCCTTGGAACGGCCGAAAAATATGTAGATAAACCAAAAATATATAAACGGCGAACGTGCAAAAAGCAAGCAAGGAATAAGTACGGATAACTAAAACTGCATGTCCTCAGCATCATAGAAGTCCCTAAT
This sequence comes from Coniferiporia weirii, assembly GCA_024195185.1. NCBI lineage: Eukaryota > Fungi > Basidiomycota > Agaricomycetes > Hymenochaetales > Hymenochaetaceae > Coniferiporia > Coniferiporia weirii. Next base: position 4,814 of record JAKOPK010000220.1, read on the forward strand.
GTGGCTTCCAGCAGGCATGTACTCCCTGATATATCCAAAAAAAGTGTTAAGCGTGTTGGGATCTCGGCGGAAGACCTTTTAGTAGAAGACCTGCTCACATATTAGAGCTTGGAGCCGGAGTGGGATGTTGTTCATGAACGCCCTGAACCAGATATTGATTGTAGTCGTTCTGTACTTGATGAGTATGTACTTGCTGTTGGTAAACAGGCGCAGTGATTTCAAGTTGTTGATTCACGTTGTACACCGTGGGCTGTGGGACACGATGATTGACGTCCGGCCCATGGAGGCGTGGCTGTATGACTGTTTTAGAACCATACCACAGAGGCTGGACCTTTCGACAATGAGCTCACCATCTTTGAAATACACTGCAATCCATGCTCCTTGCACCTCTTGCACACGCGTGGCTCGCCTGGTCCAGAGACAATAATGCACTACAAACATAAGTCATAAGAGACACGACACAATCACCAGCAATTAGCACTCACCCCTTGATGGTTCTTGACACAGCGAAAGCAAGGGTTTCGGTTTTTTTCTTTTGGATCCAATTTAGTAGACTTCAGCGCTGAGGCGACCGCCGGTGCTGCTGGACCATTTGAGTGGCGAGCACGAGCAATGGCACACTCGATAAGGAAGGCCAGAGGCGTTCCACCTGGAATGTTGCATGGACCCCGTTTCCCGGAGGCAATGTCACGCAAGTTGCCGTACAGAACAGCATCATTTAGTATGAGTTGTGCTGAATGTATAAGCTCCATAGCCCTGTCAACGTGTATGGAGTCTAGCTTGAGGTTGGGAAGTGGGTGACAAGACATCCTGTAGCGTGTCGGCAGTATACCATCTTCAAAAGCTGCTTTTATAAGGGTTACTATTGAAATTAAAAGTTATTGACACATCAGCTTCTGCACAGCAGGTTGGTCTGTTTGCCCATTGTTTGTTTCCGGGTGGCCTGGCTGACCCTCAGGTGCACATCAGTTTCTGCACAGCAAGTCATTGTTTGCTTCGGGTGGCCTGGCTAACCCTCGGGTATACATCAGTTTCTGCACAGCAAGTTGATCTGTTTGTCCATTGTTTGTTTCTGGGTGACCCGCCGGCCAGCCCCGTGGGCGGCATCCGTACACGGGTGAGCGTCTCGGCTGCCTGCAGCGCCTGTTCGCGATCAACGCGGTCCCTGAACTCGTGAAGCTTTTCGCAATCGGGCTCGTCAGAATCGTCGGGGGTGATTGGGGCCTCGGCGTGGCATGAGAATCGAATAACAAGCATATATGGGCACAACGGGGCTTACCTGTGCTCCGTGATGACCTAGTCATCGCCATCCACGACCGCCAACCACCTATTTATGTGTTTGAGGATCTTGCTGACAGTACTATGCTCAACGCCCCACCGCGCCGCGATGTCTTGCTGACGCGAGTTCGGATGCTCAAGGTGGTATAAGCAAATCCTTTTGCGCTGCTTGTTGAGCAAGCGGCGCTTCAGCTTTGAGGTTGACTGGAAAGAGACGATATCCACTGAGCCAGAGGATAGCGGCGGACGTTGATGGCTCGAACGTGGGCAATATCCTTCTCTAGGTCCGAGCTCTAATATGTGAGCAGGTCTCCCAATTAAAGATCGGTTGTCGAGACACCCTTACGCTTAATACATTCTGTGTATATGACCAGGGAGTGTATGCCTGCTGGAAACTTTACCAACAACTTCTACGCCACTGATGGTGCGTAGTTTAGTCTAAGAACTTCTAGTTATCCACTGTATTCTGCCCTCGTTTGCTTTCCTTTGTTGCAATTTGTTAGCTTGCCTGTACTATTTCCGACTATCTTTGTAGATTTTACCGTTTTGCTGTTATAGGCGTACTCTTGATATGAGAATAAGAGAAAGGTCTTCGATCCGTTAAATGTTTCGTTTGATTAACAGTTCGTTCAAGTTTGTATTTTTGCCGATCAGACACAAAAGAGACTCGGGCGTATAAACGGTGAGGATCAGATTCACAGATGCGTCCGTTATCGTTAGGATGGTGTTATGTCATCGTGTAATATCAGCCCTTATTAGGTCGAACACACAGGCGATGGATCCGTCACGGAATTCAAACATCTCTCCCTGTGTCTTCATCGGTGACCAGACCTTTCTTCGATACGGGCTCCGTGCAATCATCCGATGCTCAATAGATTGAGACTCCGGACTCTGGGCGATGGACGTTTCGCATTAGGTCTGGAATAGTTCACTGGGCCCGCTGCGTGTCTCTATACGGTATTGCGGCGACCTCCGCATACGTTACCAGCTTGCACAAGCCTGCGTTTTACATCGAATAAAGATCTCGTACGACACATCCTTAGCTGGAGGTTAGAAGCATGGCTCAATGATACCATTTACCTCTGCCTCAATTGCGCCGCTGTCGCCCCAGCAACATCGACGGAGGATCGAAAGAAGGATGCGGGAGGTTCAATGGATGATGTATCTATTAGCAACGGTATGAACTCCCAGGTTTATTTCGCCCTTATCTTAGCTAATCTCTGGGGTATCGCCAAGTTCGCCTTAGGTTGGACCTGTACCCGCTCACGCTGATGCGTTTTTTTACGTCCGCGAAGCATAATCGCCCACGGACGGACGACGTCCCATGTCAGCGCTTCGATATTGATCTAGGAGATCAAGAACGTTAAGGAGCCGCATCTCATCCTACCACGCTTGACGTATGTCTGTCGGCACAATGATCACACAGGAAACGATCTGCGCAGCAGGCTCGGATTCGGATTTGGGCTCTGGTTCAGACTCGTCATGCTGCGTACGTGTACATTATGAGTGTTTTTTTATCTTCGAACCTGTTTTTCCCTTCCTCTTTCCCGCTCCCTCTAGAGGTATTCATTAGCTTCAGTGTCTCCTGTTTCTGATCAGTATCATCCTGCTCCTGGTCTGCTACCACGATGCACGATCTATGCATATCGGGCCATGTCGCTGCGTAACTTCAAGCTCCTTGATACTCACTGTTCACTTTAAGGCGTATCTGCTATGTCGGACTCGCCCGGTAGTCCTGGTGCTACACTTACGACTGCAACCAAGTCTACGACATCCTGGTGCTTCTTATCTTAGGCAGTGTGGGTGCTGCCATATCCGCCGTATTCTCCGCACTCGTGCGGAAGCGTGTCGTTTGGCTTGGGCGTGGGCTTGAGCAATAGTGACATCTGTGCCCAGTTCCGTGTCGTCCGTCCCGGAACTGGCAATGCCCAGGATTAACACCACGAGTCTCATTGCTCCGAGGATCATTGCACTTAACCCAACGCTCGCGAGAGTGATGAAATATATACTGTTTCAAAGACGTGCCAAAACTCGACCATTTTTATGAACTTACAGAAATATACCACCGGCTGCAACAAGCCATCCTCTCACTGCCGCCAGAGTACGCCTGCTCGAAGTTGGACGACAAGTTCATTCGTAACTACGTTCAACGAGGTCGCACGGCGTAACTTCTTCAACTTTCATGTCTGTCTCAGCCATATTCTCTCGCACTCGTTGAGTCTCTTGCGCACAGGCCACGACAGGTCACCAATCAGAACAGTGTGCTCGATGCGACAGATTTCCTTCGATGGATTTAGGAGCCATTTCATAGTAGACCCTGGCCGGTGGTAGCAGTCAACTAAGGGAGCATCCCCGACGTAAGGAGGGGGACGCAACGGCAAGTGTACGAACCCATTGACGTCCACCCTGCCCTTCTAAAACTACGTCTGTATTTATAGTCAGCTTCGACCTGATTAATTGAGTCTGGCACGAAAGCATTCATAACAGGATGGGGATTACATTCTTGGATATTTTTAGAGTTGAACGCGCTCCGGCCGACGTTCGGTTAAGGAACACAGAACTGAGATCATCTGTGTCTCAGAACGAGCGTTCGTAGCAAGCATGATAATCATTAGCATTACACCGTGTACATCCGTAGGGACGTGGGAATAGACAAAAAGCCAACGGAAACGGCTTGGAACAGGACACGAGATTGGACCAAGAAACACACGAGATCCAAGAAAAGAAGTAAAGTGTGCATAGTATGAAGAACAAAGTCGTGTCGAAAAGGAAAGTAATAATGTTAAAGTATAAGCCGGGTTCGTGCCAACTGGGCATTCGCGGCTGCAAGGTGGTAAGACATGCGTCCATGCGAGCTCCTTAAGCCGGCAGGACGGAAGGACGAATCGAAATACTGGATTGGCCATGCATCTGCCCGAGCGGAATACGCTTCATCATGGGCTGCTCCGCCTGTCGAGAAATGGGTCCGAGCCCGATCTATCATGTAAGGCGACGCTGGGAAGAAGCGGTGACGCCGATATCGGCGCGGGTCGGCGGTCGCCGATGGCTGATGAGAAGCCTTTCTTCGCCTTAGAATCACTATCAGCCTCTTTTCATAGTACGTGAAAATAAGTTTCGACGAATACCGAAATCAGAGACAAACCGTTTGTGCCCGCGTGTAGGCGAGAAAACAGCGCCGACCACAACTTCACCGAGAATGTAAGCGAAACAGATTAGGCATCCCTCTCTAAGGCTACACTGCGACGCCGCCTGATCTGCACAGACGGTCATATTCCTTACTGATCTGTACCTAAAAGTGTACCTCTGAATGCTCATCTGCGCCCTCCTGATTCCGAGCTCTCGTACATCTGATCCCGCACTACTCAAACGGAGAGAGCCAGAAGCGCAAGCACTCTTCATTCGAACAAGTCCGCGTTTGCGCCCCGTGGTAGTCACGGGCACAGGCAAGCGCGCGGGTCCGGCACGCCTTCGACTAACACGCTCGCGGTTTAACGATCAGGCATCGCAGGGGGAGTGGAGAGGGGACCTTGCACGGATTGACCCAGTCCTGCATTCGCGAGTACGTGTCCTTCGCCGTCCATATATTAGGTACCACATGTGGCAGAAGGACAAATGGAAACGGTGGAATCTGCGCCATCGTCGGACGCGAACGGGACCCGATCAGCATCAATATCGGCGAGGTGCCGCACTGCAGCACGAAGCGCAACAATTTGGTTCGTGAGATACCAGCTCAATCTGTGTGGAGAACAAAAGGGGTCACCCAGGCAAATGAAAAACGTGTACGGGATAGCTAAAACGGACGCACAGACTGTTCTTCAATCCTTCGTTCGGCACCTGCAAGCGCCAGCTCAAGGCGAGCCTTTTCACGTTGGAGCCTTGTCACCGCACGCTAAACCGAGATCTCAGAGCACGGTCGATTTCTGTGGGTAAACCTCCTCACCATCAGTTCTTCCACATTCTGAGCTTCATTTGTCCCTTCCTCCTGGATTTTGGTATGGGAATGAGGTATCGGCAATGTCAAAGGCAGCAGCGGTGCACGAGGTGTGGCCAGCGAAGTTTCGTGGTCGGTCTCTTCGTCTCCTTCATAGCCGTCCTCGGCGTCTTCGCAATTCCCATTAAGAATATTGCCGCTGGAACCTACGAAGCCGAATGGGGTCGAAGGCCTTGCAAGGTCAAGACCAAGGAGACATAGAGCCAATCATATTACTTATGTAAGTTCATTGGTGAACTGGCTTTTATAGATGGAAAGGACGCACCAAATCCTGACTCTGAAATCTGGACTCATCGTCGTTATCGTCGTTCTCGTCCTCGCTCGAAGATGCTGGTGGGGGCGGGCCCGGGTCTGCGGAGAAGTACTCCTGGTCGTCCTCCGCCTCTCCACTGGGTCACTCTCCTTGTGGCGCGAGAGATGCGATCTCGTTGATCCAAGGCTTTTCCGCGATCACAATACTGTCACGGACATCGTCGTCGCCATGCTCAGGCCCACCACGGCCAATGGCGCCGTTACCTTACTCCGCGTGCTGACCTGTATTACTATGGGCGATTCTTCGTGTTGGGACCGGATCGGCAAAGAATTGAGTGCAGTGCGTGTGTAATCCTTCTTCCAATGCTCTCCCATCGGGGTAATAGGAATCGAGGGACGAATCCTGGTCAAGCTCAAAATCCAATTCCTCCGTTTTTATGATTGGCGACAGCAGGATACCGTCCATGTTCTTCGTTGGGGGTCTCTCGCGCACGCTATGACCCGGTCACCTTCTCCGATATCAGCATTAGTTGCCCCGTTCACCGTTCCCGCACCACACTGGGCGCGTCTTCCGCTTGCCGTCACTGCGCGAGAGCCACGAGCTGCATCGCATGTGTCCCCGCATAAGTTCTAAGGAAACATGGTTTTAGATGAGGCACCATTTATCGCAGGGTGAGTTTTCTTTTTTCCAGTTATCTTTGTCGTCATCGCCCGGCATCTTACGTGGAACCGGTGTTTTCCGGCGTCGCTCACTTGGGTCTCGGTATTTGCGGGCAATTAAACTGACTACCGAGCGATCCCTGCTAGATTTGGGACATAGCCAAGAAACGCATCCGTCGCGTATCTGAGGGTCACCAACAAGAGATCTACTCTCTTGACTTCCCAAATGACGGCAGACTCATCTTCTACTGCTCTGGAGATCGCACAGCCCGTATCTGGGATATGGAAACCGGCGCACAGAAGATACTTGAGATCAACGAGCCTGAAGGCGTTGATGCTGGCGTCACAAGCGTTGCGATCTCCCCCGATGGACGTTTGGTAGCGGCAGGCTCTCTCGACACCGTCGTACGCATATGGGATGCTCAAATCGGCGTCTTGGTTGAGCGCCTTAAGGACCATAGCGATTCTGTGTACTCTGTCGCGTTCACCCCGGACGGTAAAGAACTCATCAGTGGGAGACTGGACAAGACTCTCAAGCAGTGGGATATCAGCGCATTGCTACGCAATCCTGCATTTAAATAGCCCCTCCCACCTGCGCTGAACCCAGCAGATGGTGTGCTGAGCGCGGGAGCCGCGGTACCGTCAGAGACGGCTAACGGTGGTGCGCGGAACAAAGCGGGTGGTGAACGGGGGAGTGTCAATACGCTCATCTTTGCGGGGCACACACATTATGTACTTCGCGTCGCTGTGAGCCGCGATAAACAGTAGATTGTGAGCGGCTCAAGAGATTGCCGTGTGCAATTCTGGGAGCAGCGTACCGCGCAAGTGCAGCTGATGCTCCAGGGCCACAAGAACTCTGTTATTTCGATTGACCTCAGTCCGGCAGGTGGTGTGCTTGCGACAGGCAGCGAGGATATGCAAGCGCGGTTATGTAAGTCCTGAATTTGATATTTTGAAGTGAAAGGCTGATTTTTAAACCGTAATCAGGGAGCTACACGACGATATGAATAAGTTTCCTTGTTACCGCCTCCGGCTTGCGCAAAATCCCCGACGTCCGAAAAATTCTGTTTGTTGTCTCGCCCTAACAAATGTGTATTTCTTCCATGCTGTCTTCTCGCTCTCTTTGTGACGTTCATTCCTAAACCCGCCCAATCTCGCAGTTTCGGTCATCTCTACGACCATCGAATGACACGTACCCTTCTACACTGCCGTCTTATTTCTTTTTGTCCGCCTTGCACGTTGTAGTGTTTGTCCCGCTTGTACAGATGTCTCGCATTGATACCTTTTCCCTCCTTCTCCGCTGTTCCACTATGTGATAATAATTCCTCAGCAGCTATTTGAGTGTGCGGCACGGAGACGCGTCAAAGACGGGCACACTTCTTCTGTCGGAATGCTAGGTGTGCTTGTCCGAAATTATTCAAGTATTCAGGCTGGCCGTACACAGCTACATATGTTTTAGCCGTGGCGGACGAAGCGTGGTCCCGCCGCTCAGCTCTCTAAACGTGGTTTCTGGGTGCGTCAGCTACAGGTCGAAATGCAGCTGGTAGGCTGATGAACGAGTCGCCCCAGTCGGATCGGTAATACGCCCGGGGAGCTCAAAATATTACATGATTCAGGGCGTGGTTAATGTCCGCGATGAAGAAGGGCGCGTAGATCCCGGAAGGTCGGCCGGAACGTGGCCCTTTCCTCCTGTAGAAAAACAAACAAGGGCGGCCAGGTAAAGCGTCTTAGTGCGGTTGTCATGCGCGTCGACAATGTACGCTAAGTTGAACCACCGTGACTGATTTGTTCCAACGGCTGACGGTGGCATAAATCAGGTTCACTCTTTGGATCCTTCATGGCATGCCTTTTTTCACGTGTTTTGATCAAAGCTATGCAATTTTTACTCCGTTCAAGACCACCCGTCTACTGTAGTCGTAGTTACAAAAGACTGTACTAAGTACTACGGGTCTGTATTTGTATTTTTTTTTGTATTTTTGTAATTGGGATCTAAGCGGCGGCCACGAGTCGTGTGGCATATGGCAGCGTCGCTTGTAATAAAATGGAAAAGGGGGAAAAAGAGGCAGATGGTTGGAGAAAGAAGGGGATCCAAGGAGACTGTAATCGTGACGAGATCACTCGGACTAACTACCGTACATAAAATACATTCATTCAACTGATAATCTTTGGTGTGGCGGCCGAGCCGCGGTCTCGTGGGCGAACCACTCTGTTAGGGAAAAGAAACAAAGCCGTTTCAGCGACGCGAGGGGGGTGAGAAAGAGAGCGGACGACGAACCAAGCAGTGCGCCTCAGGACGGGCGAGTTTGGGGGGCACATGATACCTTGCGCGTCAGCGACGACATCGACGAACGCGGCTGTCACGTCGGCGAGGGAGCTCTCGGTGAGTTCCTTTGCACGCTGGTCCGCGAGCTCTTGCAGGATCTCGGAGAGGGAGAGGGATGATTCGGAGGACGACACGGACGAGGACGACGGGCGGCGGGGGGTAGAAAGGACGCCTCGGTATTCCGCGAGCACCTTGCCGTTTTTCTTCGGAGACGGGGACGGCGATGGCGATGGCGCAGAGGATCGCGCGAAGAGCGCGTTGTTTTCTTTGTCCGGAGACGAGTAAATTGACGCGAGGCTAGAATCCGATGGTTCGCGGCGCATTGGCGCGGGGTATGGCGTAGGGACGCGTAGGACCCTGCGCGGCGACGAGCCGGGAGACGAGGAGAGAGAATGGGAAGGCGACACTGGGGGCGAGCCGGCCACGGAGGGAATACGCATAGAGCAAGAGGACGACAGAGACGAGGAGGAGGCTGAGCGACGGACTGGGCCGCGCGAGATTATGGTGATGGAACGAGTCGGACGGTCAGCAGGCATCTTGGCGGCTGGGGAGTAGCGGCTGGGGAGTGGGTGGTTGTGGTGACACGTGTAAAGACGTGGGTGAGGGTGTGGTTATAGGGGTGAGGAGCGAGGAATGCCGAGCGGGAGAGAAGTGGTTCAGGCACTGGGGGGGGGGCAGAGGTAGAGGTGGGTGAAGAGGGTGGGTAGGAGGGGCCAGGAATTTATACGCTCCGGCATGTGACAGCCGGGCGCGCCTCGAGGTGCGATTATGGACAGAGTGATTGCAATCGAGCGTTAACGCAAACACTACCTCCGTCATTGTGCGCGAAACTGCCTTAGACGGCAGGTACCGTAGATGACAAGTCTTAGTGTCTAGTTGCGTGGTTTAGCGTCGAGTGTTTGTGCAGTTTTGTCCATTTGGGAGTCGATATGCGTGGTACCTCTGCACAGCTTGGTGGCAGACAATGGCTGGTCCGTGAGCGATTCACTTGATCTTGGCAGATTGTAAGGGGGCCTGTGCGCAGGTGCTGAGCGATTGTTTTCATGGGCAAGTGGTAATCACGACGACACGAAATCCCCCCGAATAGTTTACGAGAGATTATCAGGCATTTCGAGGCTTGCGGGACGAGCTGATCCAAATGATTCTGCCGCCGATGGGTAATCGATCCGGTCACCGGTGAGAACCACCCTGGAGAGGTGGCTTTCCCGGCGGATGCCCTTTCCAAAAACTCGGTGGTGGTTCATAGCGATGCTCGAGGCTCTGACGGGCAGTGCCAGCCTTTGTGTGCATTTATGCCTCATCCTTGCAGTTGCTGGGTCTGATTTTACAAACCTGTCGGGCCAGGGGGGTCAATATCTGTCAAGCACATTGTACCCCGACCATAAAAGTGTGGTGAGCACTTGCATAGCCCCTCACGTCCCAGATATATCTTCTGTTTGTCTTCTTGGAGTGATGTCCTGGGCATCGTGGAAGACCATTCGAAGCTTTCCAAGGACTTTCTTCTGTGCTTCACGATTTGTTTTCTGCTCGAACCTCGGAGGCGGCTATACCTGAGCCCAAGTGACCAGTCAGCAAGTGTATACATAGAAGGCGAACGATACACGATATAGGCAGCAATACAGATTGAATATAGATGGTTTGGTATAACCTATTATTGTACAAGCGAATGTGCGTACATCGTCCCATATTCTCTTTTTTGTTTGTCTTGAGCACCCATTGCTTCGCGTAGACCTACAGAATATCGAACACGCCACTCGACCCTCCTCGAACATGAGAGCAGTAAGCTCGCGCTAGCACGTATACACTGGATGACGAGGCTCAACCGATCTCGTGCTCGGCCAACAACTGTGTTCGCGTTCAAGGGGCAGTTAGACACAGCATCACCGGACAAGCAGGCACGAGACACACCATGTTCGGGATACCGCTTTTAACGGGGTAGACATGTCCGCAGTTCTGACATACCATCGCACCCTCTTCTACGTGGATCTGATATGGAGATGAGTATAGGATTCGTCATACACAAATGTGGCTGATCTGGAACTAACCTCGAGAAGGACGTGGTGTAACGTCTTGAGAAAGTCTTCATCGAGCATCTCGGGCTGTTCCTCCGGTAGGGAGGTGTCCCCAAGCTTCAATCAATCGAAAAAGGGTTATCAGATTAGAAGATGGAATAGAGGAGACGGACACAGTGGCACGACACTCACCTGCTTCGCCGCGTCCACAAGGGCCTTCCATTCTAGCCTGGGCGCGAACCCGCGCAGGAAATCCTCGTTGAACTCGGCCTCGCGGAGCTCGATCTGGACGTCTTTGAAGGCGAGCGGGAAGTTGTTGCTCGTGCAGCCCTTGACGTGACACGCGAGTAGGTTGTGCGTGATAAGCCGGACCATTCTTTTTTCAAGTTGTGTAAAGGATCTTTGAGGTGTAGAGCTGTTGGGTTCTGCTTGTCTACTGGTTACTCGAGACTCGGATTGTGCGATGTCTGAGGCCAAGGACTTGCATTGAGCAGCGACGGATTACGCGGGGCGAAAAAAAGCGGAGGGATCGACAGGGATTCGTTACACTACTTTGTCCTCGTCACGTCGGCGCGGCGTTCACGAGCGTTTTCCACTGCACGCTCTCGATCTCGCACTTTCCAGTTCGCATCATCAGTCTTGTGCTATTCGTTAAGACATTATTACTGCTGGATTTCGTTGGACAACATATCTACATCTGCTGTACTGACCATCAAGTATCGTCGCCCCGTTCGAGTTGACCCAGAGCTAGGCTGGCACACGACCGCAAAGCTCGTCTACCAGAAAGGCACTTTCAGACTTGCGTCCACTCCCTCTCCGCCTCCTGAGTCCCGACATCGCCAGACACCCCACCAAAATGCCGTCTCCCCTCCCAATAGCACCTGCGTGTCCGCGGCAGAGCACAGTTGACCGGGAAGTCCGGGCCGTTGCTATGCTGATCCCCTTGCGAACGCCCGTTCCCCATTTCGTTATGAGCGGGGCCGTCGCAAACTCTGCTACTACCTGCTGTCCTAATTCTCGGACGAAGGGTTGATGACTTCGGAAGTTCTGGCGTAGTTGCCAACGTTTGGAATGGTCGTCTATTAACGGTGTGTTCAAGGGACCTGGGCGCAGTACTGGGTGTCGCGACGGAAAATTAAATGGGCTCCTAAGAACCGGATATAGAGCACGATATTAGTCGGTGTTGTCGTTGCCACTTCGCGGATGGTTGGTATCTCTTAGCTCTTCAGCAGCCGTTCCCCTGAACCAGTCTATTGGTAGCTATGTTTACGAGGGGCACTAATATTTAAGAGTGGGCGTTGGTATAGCTAACGGGAAACCGAGGACTTCTTTCCATCTCTCATTTCTGTCGCTTTCTGTGGTTTATGACCCTGAACTTTCTTTTTCCAAACTCTGACCGCGACCGGGGAAGCTTGTTTCCTCCTTGTCGTTCGTCGGTTGCGCGGGTCTCATATACTTAATTACCCCAATGGCAAAGGCTGTAGATCTCCGAGCTCCGAGTCGTCCAGGGCAGCGCGGTTCTGCCTGAGAGCGGGGTCGTAGGAAATGCTTCCTCTGGCTGCGGTCCTGTCCCGTAACGATGCTTCATTCCGTCCGCTGTGAGCAGCTCGCGTCTCCGACTTGAGAGCTCTTGCATTGAGCTTGACTGGATTCCTGTGTGACCTCTGGGCGACACCCTAGACGAGGACTCGATACTTTGTGGCTCGGTGTTCCCAGACCAAGTCCGCATATCTAGAACTTTCCCCATGGCACATGGCGGGCAGCTGGCGGAGATTGGGAGGGCGCACACCTTTCTTGTTATCTTGTGAGGAGAGAGACTGCTATTTGGAAGTGAAATACGTATTACTGAGCGTAGAGAGGTGTACTTGGTGCAGTCGACTCTCGCGTTAGGCAGTCTTTTTCTGTGCCACCGGTCTCCTTGCAGAAATATTCTCTCATGTGGGCGATGTATACTCTGTTAGTTCTGAAGTGAAGTGTTCATCCTCGTCTGCGCCCGTCTATACGGACGAATAGTCCGAGTTGGCCTGGACGACTCCGGAGCTTGCCAGGCTCGTTAAATAAAGAAACAAAAAAAAGTCGAGCCGGACCGACCCCACGGGGCCGCCGGGCCGCCATGCGCCTCTGCTCAGCCCGCATATAAGCTCCTCCTCCCCTCTCTCTGCCACACACTCCCTCCCCCTCCTCCCGCCCTCGTCGTCGCCGTCGCTGCCGTCGCAATGACCGAGCCGATCAGGATCACCCATTTCGAGACGCACGACGTCCGCTTCCCGACCTCCCTCTCCGGCGATGGCACCGATGCCATGTACGTCCGATCACGGCTTCCTCGTGCATACGCAGACTGAATCCCCGCAGGAACACCGAGTGCGACTACTCGTCGGCGTATGTCTCCATCTTCACCAACTCCGACCTCGTCGGCCACGGCATGACCTTCACCATCGGCCGCGGAAACGAGATCGTCCGTGCCTCCCTGCCTGTATGCGCGGTCCGCGAGTACTCATGCTGTATTTTTTGCAGGTCTGCTCGGCGATCCATGAAGTCGCGAAGCGTCTCGTCGGCAAGGAGGTCGAGTCGCTGTTCGCCAACATGGGCAAGACCTGGGACTTCCTCCTCGCTGACCCGCAGCTGCGCTGGTGGGCAAATACTACGTCACCTGCTCTTCCGCCCGCTAACCCGTGTTTAGGATCGGCCCGGAGAAGGGTGTGATCCACATCGCGACCGGCGCGGTCGACAACGCGCTCTGGGACCTCTTCGCCAAGTCGCGCAAGAAGCCGCTCTGGAAACTCGTCGTCGACTTCACCCCGGAGGAGCTCGTCTCCGCCACCGCCTTCCGCTACATCACCGACGCCATCACCCCGGACGAGGCACTCGCGCTCCTAAAGGCCAACGCGGCCACCAAGGCCGAGCGAGAGAGCATTGTACGCGAGAAGGGTTACCCCGCCTACGTCACCTCCGCCGGCTGGCTCGGCTATAGCGACGAGAAGGTTGCGCGTCTCACCAAGGAGGCTGTCGCCGCCGGCTTCAACCACTTCAAGATGAAGGTCGGCGCGGACCGCGATGCGGACTTGCGTCGCGGGAAGATCATCCGTTCCGTCATCGACGACCCGCAGTACCTCCCCGCTGGCGTGCCTGCGCGCGACCCTGTTGCGCCGGAGCTGCGCGGCAAGAACGCAGGGCCGACGGGCGCGGTGCTCATGATCGACGCGAACCAGGTGTGGGACGTCCCCGTCGCGATCGACTACGTCAAGTCGCTCGCGGAGATCAAGCCGTGGTTCATCGAGGAGCCGACTGCGCCGGACGACGTGCTCGGGCACGCGGCGGTGCGCACTGCGCTGCAGCCGTACGGCATCGGCGTCGCGACGGGCGAGCACGCGCACAACCGGATTATTTTCAAGCAGCTGCTGCAGGCCAAGGCGATCGACGTCGTGCAGATCGATAGCTGCCGTCTTGCGGGTGTGAGCGAGGTGCTGAGCGTGTTGCTCATGGCGGCCAAGTTCGGCGTGCCTGTGTGCCCGCACGCGGGCGGTGTCGGCCTGTGCGAGTACGTTATCCACCTCTCGCTCATTGACTATATCGCCGTGTCGGGCAGCATGGAGCGCAACGTGCTCGAGTTCGTCGACCACCTCCATGAGCACTTCTTGAACCCGTGTAGCATCAACGCCCAGGGCCGCTACAACGTGCCCAGCTCGGCCGAGGAGGGGTACAGTATCGAGATGTACAAGACGAGTATCGCGGAGTACGAGTGGCCGAACGGTAGCTATTGGGTCGGCGCGGCCAAGGCGAAGCAGCAGCAGCAGTAGTCGACGTCGGATAGCAAAAAAACTTGTTGTATCATTATAGGGCACCCTTCTGAAGCAAAACAAAAATACTAGTTTATTGGATTCTATACAAGATGCACGGCTAGACACAAAGCGTAGGGAGGGAAGAGCAAATTCAGATCTGTACTGTACATTGTCCGTGGATTTGGAAAAATTACAATGGAAAAGCAAATTCGACAGGTAAGAAAGCGGCAGAGAGACAAAAGAAAAAAGGAGGAAGAGGTCGGATCCATATATCCATACTGTACATTTTTTACAAGTGCTTCAAGCTCAGCCCACGATCCTAAGCTCCTCGAGCTCTTGGCGTAAAGAGTCGGCAACGTCAGGGTCGAGCGGGTAGCACGGTGCGAGCCGCACCATGCGGATCGGCACGACGCCACCGAGCCCCGCCACCGCGCCCGCCTTGCGCGCGCGCACGACGCGCAGGATCTCGTGCCCGCTGACGTCGCGGCACCCGCTCAGACTGAGAACGCGCAGGTTCGGGAGCAGCCACGCGCCCGTGCGCTCGGGTCCTGCAGCGAGCAGCTCGAAGAGACGCGCGCCGGCCGCGCCGGAGGGCGGCGCGGCGAGCCCCAGTGCGGTGAGCTGCGGGAGCCCGTGCAGTGCGCGAACGACGGGCGCGAGTGCAGCGCCTTCTGTTGTGCAGGCGCGCAGCTCAAGGTGGCGTAGCGCGGGGAGGCGCCCTGCTTGCGCGGCGCCGGACAGACGTGCGAGCCAGGAGAGGTTGTCACCCTCAGGCCCTGTGTCCATCTGCACCGCGAGGCGGAAGAGGGAGGGTAGAGAGATGGTGTCGAGGAGTAGGGCGACGTTCGTCGCGTCGAGGAAGGATATGACGAGGTCGGTCAGCGCGGGCACGGGCGTGAGCTCTGGCGTGCTTTGGAAGAGACATTCGGAGCCGTCGAGATGGAACGAGGCGGACTGCAGGCGCACGTCCTGGAGCGTGTCTGTCGCGGTGAGCGCGGCGAGGTACTCGCGTAGCGCGATGCGGATGCGCTGGTTTGCGTGGTATCGGTTGTCGCGTACGAGGTGGAAGCAACGCAGGCGCGGTGTCCGTGCTTTGGAGAATACGCACGCGAGCGGCGTCTGCTCGAGGACGACGCAGGTGAGCCGCGGGAAGTCACCGGACAGGAGCGGCACGGGCGCGCCATCCTCGCTGTCCCCCGGGTCGATGCGAAGCGCGATCTCCTCGAGCGCGTCGTTCATGTTCTGGCACTGCTCCTGAACGATGGTCATCCACTCCCAGTCGGGGACGCTCACGCGGAAGTAGAAGCAGCGCGCGAGGTGGGGGTGGAGGGCGGACATGATGGCGCGCGCCTCGGCGACGGACTCGCAGTAGCGGAAGTCGAGGTCGACGTGGATCTTGGCGGCCTGGGCGCGCTGCATGTACGTCTGGACCTTGCGGAGGAACTCGGCGCCGCGGCCGTAGTTCCAGTCGTGGTCGAGCTTGACGTACGACCAGAGCGTCGGTGTATGCAACGTCGTCTGCCGCCAGTGCTTGGAGACGAGCGAGAGGATGGGGATGAGGTGGATGTTCTCGTGCGTGCCGAGCTCGAAGATGCGACTCAGGATCTCGGGCGGGATGGTATTGATGAGCGCGTGGTCGGAGAGGACCTTTAGACGCTTGATTTTGAGCGATGCGAGCTCTTCCTCCAGTTTCGATATGTCGTCGTCGAGCTGCACGACCTCGGAAGGGGACGGGCGGGGGTCGCTGGGGCGGATGAGTCAGACTTTTGGACTGTTCAAATAGACAGGGCCACGCACACATTCGTCGATAGAAGGCCGAGGTCCTCCTCCGAGGGGGAGTTGAGCGGAGGCTCTTCAAACGGCGTCCAGTCCCAGGAAACTGTAGTCCGGTCTGCCATGGTAGTGGCAGGATGGGAAAGGGCTGTAAGGCACGGATGCTGAGTTTAAGTGGAAAATGCGCGACTCTTTTCAGGATGGAAGCAGCGCGAAAAAGTGAAAGCTGTACCGACCTTCAGGGGGAGAGCATGTATAAACAAGATATAAGGGCCGCGGCTATCAGGCGCGAGGTACGATCACTGTGCTGGTTCGTGTACCGTGGCTTGCGTTTCTGCGTCTCAATTTGGAGTGCCTATAAGCATTAATGGTGAGCGAAGGGCTTGAGGACGTTTAGTGCGCTAGACACCAACGACGACTCTTGATGCTATGCAGTGGACTGCGGAGCACGACTTACAAGGCTGTGCGCGGCTTGGCTCGCAGTCTGTTCCCTGCGGTGTCGACAAATGGTGCGTTTTACGTAGATACAGACGGAGCGGGGACAAGCAGGCGGGTAAAGAGACGGTGTGGAAGCAGGCACGCCGGACAAGTTGACGACGGTAGGATCTTTCACTTGAGGGCCGGCTCTCTCGGCCCCGCGCATCATAGTATATAAATACAAGTTTGCTATTATTTTTATGCGCCAGCGAGCGAGAACGTAAACGTCCACTTGTCCGCACACGGCTGCACACGCTCGTCTCCCCATCCAAGTTTCAGTGTAGCGCCGTACGCCCAGGGCTTCTTGTTGGCGACGAGCGTGTATTGGTCGCCCGCAAAAGGGACGGGCGTCGCGAGCGGCTGCGTCTGGTGTGCTTTGACGACCCGGGTGATCAGCTCCTAAAGGTCCTGGTTAGAAATGTGGGACTGCGCATAAGGTGGGACTGACGGAGACTTGGTGCTGGACGAGGAAGAACGACGCGATCGTGTCGACTGTGCCTCCCTGCGTTTCCCTAGGCGGTAGTGTTAGCTCTATGCACAAGCTGGAGACGCGGTGCAGCACCCGACGGTGTTCAGTGTGACCTGAGCGACTCTGTGATCTTGCCCTTTTCCGGGGAGGAAGAGCAGGGTGGTCTTTCCGAGAGCAAAGAGTAGGGACATGGTGTTAAAGCAAGCGCTGTACCTTACGGGCCCTTAGCCGTGACGACCTCAACGATCGACACGCAGATCCGCCAGTTTATTCAATTTCTGGAAAAAACCAGTCCGCCCTATCTTTTGCTTTCTGATGGTTGTACTGAACATCCAATCATAATCTTGCCAAGTTATGCTGGGAGTGGCCAAGCAGTCGACTACTTGACGGCGAGGTCCACCACTCTCCACTGAATGCGCTTACTGGGCCCTCTCCCTTGGCTCGTACCTAGTTATATTCAGTTCTTGAGTCCGCAGCTCTCATGCAATCGAGGCCGGATGGGAATTGAAGCAAAGGGAAGCATATAGATCCGCTCTTCGCCTCAACTTGCCCCGGTCCACGGAGTTATCCACAGGCCGTCTGAAGTTGATGCGTGCAGTTTAATGTCACAAAAATATACATGTACATCTAAGTAAGATCTGGGAAGGGATTGCGGTACCCTTGTGCAATAGACAAAAAATCTGAACAACATAACACACGCTCACTCGTTCGCCTCCTGCTCCCTGATTTCCCTTTCCAGCCTTTCGCGCTCTGCCTGCCGCAGTCGCATTAACGTGAGCGACTCGTAATCCAGCCCAGATGACAATTTCGACTGCGGCGTCTGGGGAGCCGGAGGCGAGGGGGCGGATGGCTGTTTAAGTGTCGTTCAGCATGCTGACCGACTGAGTATACGAAAAAGACGTACGAATGATTCGGGAAAGGACGAGAAAGCCGAGGATCCAGTTGATTTCGGTAGCTTCGAAAACAGGTCCGGAGCAGGCGGTGGCGAGACACTCACTTCTGGGGTTGGTGAGCCTGCACTCAGTTTCCCCTGCTTCTTCAGCCAGCCGAGGATCGGAGGCTCCTTTCCTTCCGCCCACGTTATTTCGATCCCTTCCAACCCGCACTCCTTCCGGCCGCTCGCACACACGGCGGCAAACGCGCTCCCGATCTTCTTGAACGGCACGAGCGCGCTGCCGTTCTTGAGCGGCTTTGTCGGCGCCTTCTTCGGTGGTCTGAGTAGGAGTACGATGGACGGTGTGTCGATTTCACCGAATTGGGAGAGGAGCTCGGTCAGTGCGGACGCGGTGGTGAGAGTTGGGTGAGAGGAGAGGGTATATTTGAGTTTTACGGCCGTGTCCAGTTGGCCTTAGAAGGAACGGGAAGTTAGTAAGAGCGATGAGATACCGTAGATTAGTTGTACGCACCAAGTGGCGGAACCTCGTCGACTTCGTCCTCTTGTTCTTCAGCGACAGCCGCTGCCTCTGACTGTTTCTTTAGCGCCTCCTCTTTCTCCTCGCGCAGCTTCCGCCCGGCCACCTTGATGCGCTCATTCTCGTTCTCGCGCTCGCGCGCCTCCTTCGCTTTGTCGAGCTTCTGCTTTTTAAAGGCACGCTCGCGTTCCTCAAGCTCCTCCTGTAAGTTTTTCCGCTTCTGGTCGTATTTGGAGAAGCGGGCCTTGCGTGCCTCCTTTGCGCGCACGGACGAAGTGAGTGCGAGACGTCGGAGCGGATCGAGGAGGAGCTCGTATGCCTGGTTGAGCTCGTGGAACTTCTGAGCTGCGGGACTTGAGTTATCTGGGTTATTACTTGGAGTCGTAGACATGCTTACCTGCATTGGGATTATTTGGGTTCTGTGAGGGGGGTTGAGTGAGGAAAAGGCACAATGCATTGAAAGAGACGGCGAGGACGCACGCGATCGGGATGGACCTTGAGAGACAGCTTTCTGTACGCAGACTTTATCTCTTGCTCCGTCGACTCTAGGCCGACGTTGAGTAGCTCATAGGGATTCTTTTCTGCCTCGTTTGTCGACATCGTGGACGACGAGTGAGGCGGCGGCGGTGCTCGCGGTCGTGGATAGTGACGAAGGAGGGTCGGAGCGCGTTCGAGTCACCTGACGAGGCGCGTCTCTGTGTCTCAGGACCCGAGTCGAGTCGAGCCCGACGCCATGCTCGGCGTGCTGCGACGCCCGCTCCCGCCGACCATCCGGCAGCTCCTGGCGAGGCAAGCGTCGCCGAAGCAAATTGAAGTCTGCGGCTGGGTGAAGTCTGTGCGGCGTCAGAAAAATGTCGCGTTTGCTGTTGTCAGCGACGGCAGTTCTTCGCGCGGCCTCCAGGCTGTCTTCAGCAGGGATGTCGTCCCGGAAAAGTCTGCCTTTATGTTCATACTCATGCGTTGAAGTTTACTGAAGTGTTTGTTTAGGCTAACTAACGGGTGTAGCGTCAAGCTGCTTGGCCAGCTGGTCGAGAGCCGCGGTGCACAGCAGGCGAAGGAGTTTCGCGTCGAAGCAGCTGAGGTGGTGGGCGAGTGCGATCCGGAAGTGCGTCGCCCGCAATCCTTATATTTTATCCCTCTGACATCCGTTATTGTAGACGTATCCTATACAGAAACAGGCCTTGACGGTCGACTATCTACGCGACCAATGTCATCTGCGTGCGCGCGCGGACAAAATTGGCGAGATGCTACGAGTACGCGATTGTCTTACGCGTGCACTTCGTGCATACTTCGAGGTCAGCTTGGAGCTCCCTATAAGTCATCTTTTTTACTAAGGAAAGAAGTTATATAGAAAGAGGGTTTTCTGTACATGCACACGCCCATTATAACTTCTAGCGACTGCGAGGGCGCGGGCGAGGCGTTTACTGTCTCGTCAGGGGATACGCCGCCCGCCTCTGTAGCGGAAGCCGAGACCAGTTCTGATAGCGATACAGACCGTCACTTCTTCCGCAGGGAAGCATACCTTACTGTCTCCTCGCAACTTCACCTTGAAGCGCTCGCTCACGCCCACTCGCGGGTATACACCCTCGCACCGAGTTTCCGCGCGGAGCGCTCACAGACGAACCGACACCTTGCTGAATTCTGGATGCTCGAGGCCGAGTGGGCGTTCACGCAGCGCGTCGAGGACGTTTGCGGCGTTGTCGAGGATGCCGTCAAGCACGCTGTGCGCATAGTTGTTGCGCAGGAGGGCGACGAGGACAGTGAGCTCGCGGCGCGCGTAGAGCGCACGTTCGCACTCGGGCGGGAGTGGGTGCGTATGAGCTACGCGGATGCGATCGACACGCTGTGCGTCGCCCACGCCGAGGAGCCGGGGCGCTTCGAGTTCGCGCCAGAGTGGGGGAAGGGCCTGCAGAGTGAACATGAAAAATGGCTTGCGGATGCGGCGGGCGGGCCCGTCTTTGTGACAGACTTTCCTGCGGCGATAAAGCCGTTTTACATGCGGATGAACGATGACGGGAAGACGGTTGGATGTTTTGATCTGCTCGTTCCTGGGATAGGCGAGCTGGTGGGCGGATCACTGAGGGAGGAACGGTTGGGACTGCTCGACAAGGCGCTGGGCAAACACGGCTTGCTGGGGAGGGAGGAGTATGGGTGGTACAGGGACTTACGAAAATTTGGAGGTGCCCCGCATGGCGGATTTGGACTCGGATTCGAGAGGCTGGTCAGCGCGGTGACTGGCCAACCGAACGTGCGTGAATGCATTGCAATGCCTCGATGGGCGGGAAGAATGCTGTTATAGACCGTAGATAGATCCAGCATAACACACGGCAAAAGGTTCAGGGTGATGCATCGCATAAAACTAACGAGAAATAAACTGCAACAAGACACGAACACGAACAGTACCATGTACACGAGGGGCACGACGTCCCCCTTTTATATGCATAACAGAAACAGTGCCAAAGGGACAAATGATACCTGACAACGCAGCGGGATATCGATACAGGCTTCACCGTCCTCTGCCTCGTCCGCGGCCGCGTACCCTTCCGCGCTCGACGCCGCGGCCCCCTCGTCCGCGCCCGCGTGCATCGTCTTTCTTGCGACCGCCTTTCGGCTTGGGCGCATCATCGACCAGGAGTGTGTCTAAGGGTAGTGCATCGGGGAGGACGAAGTAGCGGATGTTGTTCCCGCGGATGGAGAGCGAGTCGAGAGACTGAGGATCGCGGTTGCGCATTGTCATCTTGACGGTTTTAAGATGCGTGTTCATCTGCATGTCGACACCTTGAGAGCACAAAAAAGGGGTGGTTAATAGACGCATTGCATACGACGGCGATGAGGAGCTGACCTGTGATCGTGCCATGGATGACTGAACCGTTTTTGAGCTCGATTGTGATCGTCTCATTGTTTAATTTCATCAAAAACCTAGAGATACGAGGGAAGAAAAGTGTTCAGTATCTTAGTTTGTCTCATCCTAGCTAACTCAGCGTACCTGACGAGCTTCATGATGAACGACGGCGTGGACGTCGCTTGATCGTTGTCGTCTTCGGCACTGTTGAGGACGGTCTGCACGCTGTTTGCTCGGGAGGACGGGAAAGGAAATAACGCATGACAATACGTCACATTGCTTAAGATTTTCTAAAACGGTCGCGAGTGGCGCGGCCGCCTCGCGTCGTGACTACAATGAGGGACGCTCCAGGGCGCTGCTCGTGCCGGTCCCGGACTTGTTCACATCGTCACTCCCGGCCACCACAAGCGAGACCTCCCTAAATTCCATCGCGACCCCCCTCTCTGCCCCCTTCTCCTTGAGTCTGGACTATCAAGACTGTCTCTTATCTGCACGGCGTAGGACGCATGGTTTCCCGGAAGACGGCGCGCGGTAGCTCGGAGGCTAGTACCAGGCGGAAAACTCGTCGCTACTCCTATGCAGAGCGTATGTCGCATTGACATCATACCTGGTTAAAAAAAGGCTGGATTTATCTCGTATATAGGCGTGATAAATGCTGTTTCTGACATTCGTCAGCGCACTCGAAGAGATTCGATACATCTCAAGACTTTAGCAACCCAAGGTAAGGCGGCGCCATCTGCCCATTGCCTGATATCACAAGTCTGATCCAAATCGACCCTGCTCCAGTAAAAAAGAACGCAGATGCACAAGAGGATCAACTCGGTCCTTACTGGAAGACGTGGATTAAATCTGCATGTGACGATCTCGTAAGTACAGTTTTCTCCGTGTTGTTTACTATGTAATCAATTTGCTGTGGTTAGACGTCACGAACCTTATTTGATTCTGTACCCCCTCCCGGGCACATCGCCCTTACTCCCGACGGGAAGAAACGGTGAGAAGGGAGACGTATCATAGCGTGTTTGGGTTGACTTGAATACCCGGCAGAATCGCGAAGATACGTCAGTCCTGTCAACTTTCCACCGACCACGAGCACTCCCAGGGCTGCAGGGAGAATACAGCATGGGCGAAGCTAATCCGTGAACTTCCTCGGCCAGACTCGAAGGTCAAAGCGAGGTCTTCAGTTCGGTTGTCAAAGGGCGGGGAGAGTACTGATTCCGCTGGGAAGAAAGCGCTCTCGAAAATGTCTAAAGCAGAGGTTTGCTCACAGTTACCGCCTTTTAAGCGGTGGATGAGTCCGGCCTTACAAAATACTTACAGTTGCTCGCCGAGGTCAGGAAGCTGCAATGTGCATTTGACAAGCTCACCTCTGCGCAGAATGCACTGGAACGTGAGAAATGTGCGGAAGTTAGAAAGCTGAATGAGCTTCTCGAAGCGCAAGATGATTTAATTCTCGATTTGAAGGATGAGCTGTCCCGTCAGACGGATTTCGAGGTTGATTTGGGGGATACAACGATGGTTAATGACAGTGATATAACAATGGCTCCGGACGAGCCTAATACTCCTCCCCCTCTGTGAGTGTCCGCCATTTGAAATGTTACAGTGCTGACCTTGTCCGCTCTCTTACTAGGAGCGTCGAAAGTAGGGTACTTGCAAAAACCAATTTAAAGGCTCATGGGTTGCCGCAAGAACCGATTTTTTGCTTAATGCGCACCAAGTCCGGTTCTTTCATCTCAAGCATTAGCAAGCAACCGACACCGGCTCCAAGTGATTCTGGGACTGAACCGGGCTCGCCTGTACACGTGGAAGACTACTTCGACTCTGAGATTGGTTCCTTCGATCCGGATGCGACGTACACCAACGACAATGGTGAATTTGCGTCGGAAAGCCAGAGCATGCCCGCGCGTGGGAAGTTTCAATCGGACCCCCGGATCAATACACCCTTCTCATCCCCCCCACCATCGCTCAAGAAGACTGGGGATGGAGGCCGGGGCGCAATAGAGTCAGAGCGGAGAAGAAGGATCGAAGAGCTCGTAGACGAGAGGAACGAAGGGAGACGGGAGCTCCAAGTGATGGTGGGCCCGTCTTTACTATAATAATACCGACTCAAGGAATAATGCTAATCTCGGGACTGCACAGTCGGTTTCCCTTGAGGAACGAGATAATGAGATAATCTCCCTCAAAACGCAGCTGGCCGTCCGAGCGGACGGAAGTAAGAAGCTCGAAGAAGAATATCGTGATCTTTTCAGAAGGCATACGGCGGTAACAGACCAATGCGAGATGCTCACAAACAGTAATGTCGACCTCCTTGAGCGCAATAATGGTCTAGAAAAGCGACTGATGGATCAGACCGACGAGCTGCTGCGCACCCAAGGACTGTTGCATGCGAAGGAAAGAGAGCTGGACGAGGCTCTAGCTACCACGATCGCGCTCACAACAAGGGTTGAGAAGGCTGAACAGGATGCCGAGGAAGCCAAAGTCGAATCTATAAGCCTTACAGACCAGCTTGAGTGTACGAAGGAGGCTTTGAAAGGTTCGGATACCAACCGCGAAAGTTTGCACCGTCAGTTTCGTGAGACTCTCGACGAAATGCGTTCGGTCAAAAAAGATATCCAGGACATTACTAGCGTCCTAGCTAGGGAGAAAATGGACATGCAAGAACGAGAGGCGTCGCTTCGTCAGGAAGTAGAGCGAAGCAAGGCAGAAATGCTTGTTCTCCAGGAAGACAGTCGCAAGTCGAATGACCAACTTAAGGAATCGCGTCTGGAAGTACAAAAAGTCTCAGCGCAGTTCGAGCATGAATACCAGGAGAGACTGCGCCTCGAGGTTAATCTCTCAACAGTCCAGGAGTCTTACGAAGTGCATACCAAGGACACTGAGAAACGCGTGTGGACCCTCCAGGGGGAGGTCGACAAGACCGTGATGGAACTGAGAGATCGGAGTATGAAGTTGGCTCGAGCGGAAGAGAGCGAGCAAGAGCTGCGCACGAATTTGCAGTTTTCAATGGACCAGATCGATATGCTGGCAATTCAGCTCCAGACGAAGGAGATTGAACTTGCTGACTCCCGGGAACTGTTCAAGACAAAGGAAGCAGGGATACTGTGTAGGATGAATGAGCTGAGGTCGTTGCGCCAGCAATACGAAGTTCTTCAAGAATCTATCACCGCCATTCAGGCGCTATTAGAAACGGCTGAAGCGGAACGAGCGAGGTTACGTGAGATTATGGAGGACAAGGACGAGAGGATTGAATTCTTGGAAGATGGCTACAGGGATATGATAAGAAGGCAGAAAGAGCAATGCGAGGAAATGGAGCGTCGGGTCAGTACAAGTGCGCCTTTAGTTTCATGGAGTACTGACCAATTCCACCCACCAGATAAACAAAAAGCGCAAGCGTACACTCGATGACGATCCTTCCTATCCTATGTCTGCGCCTCCGGTTGTTGCTTCTTCCAACGATACTGTCATGATAACAACCCTTTTATAATTAATTACACAATCAAGTCAATCCATCGAACCGCCACCCCTATATATGCACGCATACACATGTCCTATCGTCTCTATGATATCTATCATCAATGTTGCTCACATTGTTTGTCGTCTCACCACAATGCATCACATATTGCGAAGTTATCTGCTGCGCCCAACTGATATAGCAAAACCATCATGTACGTACATGCACATGTATAGTATACTACGAAAATTACCACCCAATCGAATTCTCGCGATCGCGCGCCTCCTTCGCTTTAACGAGCTTCTGCTTTTTGAAGGCACGCTCGCGCTGCTCGAGCTCCTTCTGCAAGTTCTTCCGCTTCCGGTCGTAATTGGAGAAGCGGTCCTTGCGCGCCTCCTTTGCGCGCACGGACGAGATGAGTGCGAGGCGCCGGAGCGGGTCGAGGAGGAGTTCGTATACCTGGTTTAGCTCGTGGAACTTCTGAGCTGCGGGATTTTAGTCACCTGTATTAATACTAGTAGTTGTAGACATGCTTACCCACAACTGGGTTATTTGAGTTCTGTGATGGGTTCGAGTGAGGAAAGAGCACGATGTGTTGGAAGAGACAGCGATGACGCACGCGATCGGGATGGACCTACGCATACTTTATTTCTTGCTCCGCCGACTCTAGGCCGACGTTGAGCAGCTCATAGGAGTTCTTTTCTACCTCGTTTGTCGACATCGTAGACGACGAGTGAGGCGGCGGCGGAGGCGGTGGCGATCATGGGTAGTCCGAGTCTCGAGTCACCTGACGAGGCGCGTCTCTGGGGCCGACCGAGTCGATCATCCGAGTCCGCCGCTCCCGCCGACCGTCCGACAGCTCCTGGCGGGGCAAACATCGCCGAAAAAATGACGCGTTTGCTGCCGTCAGCGACAGCAGCTCCTCGCGCGGCCCCCAGGCTGTCTTCAGTGTCGTTCCGGAAAAGTCTGCCTATATATCTAATATACTTATGCGTTGAAGTTTACTGAAGTGTTTGCTCTTTCTGTTTTGTTAGGCTAACTAACTGATGCAGCGTCAAGCTGCTCAGCCAGCTGGTCGAGAGCCGCGGTGCACAGCAGGCGAAGGAGTTTCGCGTCGAAGCAGCTGAGGTGGTGGGCGAGTGTGATCCAGAAGTGAGTCGTCTACAGTCCTCACAATAACCCTCTGACATCCGTTATTGCAGACGTATCCTATACAAAAACAGGCCTTGACGGTCGACTATCTATGCGATCAATGTCGTCTTCGTGCGCGCGCGGACAAAATTGATGAGATGCTACGGGTACACGATGGCGAGCCTTACGCGTGCGCTCTGTGCATACTTCGAGGTCAGCTTGGGGCTCCCTGCAAGACCTTTCCTTACTAAAAAAAGAAGTTACCCAGAAAGAGGGTTTTCTCTACATGCACACGTCTATCACAACTTCCAGCGACTGTGAAGGCGCGGGCGAGGCGTTCGCTATCTCTTCAGGCGACGCGCCGTCTGCATTTGCAGTGGAAGCTGAGACCAGTTCTGGTCCATCAGCATATGCCGTTTAAGGACTTAAATTTTTGTCGGTGGATGGGACAAGGGCATGGTTTTATCGAACGAAATATGTTGAGGGTAAGTTCCCCTGGCGTTTTAATATCGAGTCTCAGTGCATCTCCAATAAGGCCGTCCGCTTTGCCCTTGTGGCCCTAAACACCTACTATTTGTATCCTCAACTTCGGGTTAACAACAAAAAATAAGAACGTACTAGCTATTCCCCGTGTAATTTGTACCAACGAGAACTAATACGCTGAGTCGGTACAGTATGTATTGCAGAATAGCGTCGTGGATATGCGAATCATTGATTATCATTCGACACTGCTCACGCTAGAAGTGAAGCAGGAGTTTGCCGCCAGGCCCATGGTTTGGCTGTCCTCGGCCTTCTCACATTATTGTCATTAATCATCAAGGTCGTAGTGCCAGCTGTTGTCTCGTGTGTCGCGGTAGTAGCTGTGCCTTCAGGGAACAAGGTGACAAGTCCTGAGAAGCGCATGAACTTGAAGGAAGAGGGTAAGGCGCAGTGCCTGGGTCCTTAGGAACGAACGGACTCCAGAGACAGACTGGTAAAAAGGCGGTCACTTGAGGCTCGAAGTGAAAGGCATGTAGGGAGCAAGGCACAGAATATGAGCGACACTCGTCCGAAATGCTACAAATCCGACCCTTTAAGGTCTGTTCCCTCGGTCACTTGCTGCGGATGTATAACTGGTTTATCGAGATACGAAATTCGGCCTGGCCAATGGGGCCACGATGCTAACGCAGAGAGCGTGAACTTTGTTCACACCCGTTACCGATGCATATATAAGAATATGCAAACGGGCGGGGGTTGATACGAAGTCAAAGTGGGGTCTGACTAATACTTTTCTCAAGATTACAGTTGCGAGCATCATGACCCACCAGTGTATCGATGATAGCGAGGGGTCCTGAAGATACTTATGTTTTGTTTTGCAAGTCAGCGGTCTGATCGCAGGGACCTGAATGGACAAGGCAAACCGGATGCATCATCTTAAGAAAATACCCTCCTAGAGAAATACTCACCGGACATGACGACTTGTGATTTTTACGAGAGGCAAGACATATCCACGCTTACGCTTCGCATGTTCAGTGGAGACACAGCGTTGCACCACTGTAAGTTCCCTGTCATCTTTTTAACGAATGGACATCTTGTCGCCATCGGATATTCGCGTTAATGCAGTCGAGCAATTGTACAGCGAGTGAAAAATGAAGTAGTAATACATGACGTTTCTATAAAGACAATTCCGATAACACACACTTTTGCGAAAAAATGTTAGCTATTTGTTTGAGGCGGAGTCAATGTCTGCTCACCGTTACTTCTGAACACTAACTCCTTCCAACCCGCCCCGCGGGAAACCCATTTACATGCCTGCGCGCAAACGAGCCATTATACCGCGTACTAGACCCAGAACGTCATTCGACTGCACATGGCTTCCAATAAGGTCTGACATATTTAATTCGGATATCATTGGGTCCGGAGACGCGATTGATGCGTCGGCCAGCGTGCGCGTGTTAGGGTGGAAAAGGAGAGTAAGAGTGAAAGTTGTTGGTTTCATTATCCGGAGTCGGGGAATGGATGTCGATGATGATGATACTTCATAAGTAAGTTCGACTTCATTTTCTGCGACAGATTTGGTGGAAACAAGGGAAAATAAAGACCGATGAAGGGCGAGGGCTGCGGTGTACCTGCGGTTCAATACACTGTGTCAGACGAGATCGGCTATTGGCAAAGTACTAGTCAATCACCAGTCATATAGCTCCACGACGCGGTCATCTTCTTCTTCCACTTTTGTCTGGCGCACTTCCTCTTCCTTCGCTGTGCGCTCCACCCGCAATCGCTCTACGTCGCGTGCAGCGTCTTGCACTTTTTCTTTTACCCTCTCCACGCGCGCAGCATTTTCAGACAATTGTGCATCCAGTGCAGTCATTTGTTCGGTTTGCGTCTCCAGAGTTGCATTCGCCGTCGCGACAGAGAGACGCGGTAGAGGATGCGCGGTGCGGAGACGAGACAATGCCAGACGCGCGTCGAGAATTTGAGAAGTGAGCTTAACAAACTCCTCGGTGACTGATTGCGCGGACTTGTATTCTGGAGAGAAATTATATTTGGCGTTCTGTTCATTATAATGTGTCACTTTCTCGACTTACTCGACTCGACATCCAATGCAAGCTCCTTGACATCTTTATTACGCTTTGCGAGTCGGTCTTTGGCATCCTTAAGCCGGGCCTTTTTCAACTCGTTGCTTTGTCGGAGTGCTTCGTTGTCATCTGCAGTTATTATATCGGAATCATCATCGACGATGGTTTTGATGTATTTATCTTTCGCATTCTGCTCGAGGTAGTTGAACTTTAGCTTGCGGAGGAATGACTAGGGTGCAAAATAGATGTCAGTAGGGAGAAGAGCGACTAGCGCAGTTGAATGCCTTACGACTTGGGCGTCAACCTCGCTGGCTATGTGAAAGGGGTGCTGCCTGGGCGTGAACGCGGTGGCTGGGTCGATCTCGTTAAACTCGTTAATTTTCTTCTCGAAATTGACTTTTGCCTGCGTGATGTTAAGCGTGCCGTTGTTAAAGCTGTCGATTATGGATTTGGCCTTTTCTATGTGAACGTTGGATTCGGCATTGTCGAGGGACGGACGGATATTCATGCTTGCCATCGTCGTGCTGTTATGCTAACAACAACTTGAGTCGGCGGCGCCGCGCGTTAGGAACGATCACGTGACCACGCGACGCGCTTCTAGTGGTTCATCTTTCTGCGGCTGCGCCCCTGCCTTGTCCCGACTCCCCGTCCGACGCCCGCCCTCCTCACATTTGTCTTAGACATCGTTGACTACCTCATTACTGGTTAATGACATCCAAGATCCGTATTGCTGCGCGGCTTCGTCCACTCCTTTCTGGCGAGATAAGCGACGACGCTGTTGGGGTTCAGTCAGGCGACTCTGGCTCGTTTATTACTGTCGTGCATCCAAGGGACTCCTCTCAACACTTCAAATTCCCCTTCTCCTCCTGCTATGGACAGAACTCCTCGCAAGAGGAGATTTACACTAACGACGTCAAGCCTCTCCTGGATGTCGTATTCAGCGGTGTTGTACGCTTCTATATATTACCACGAGCTCGGTCACGTACTCACAAACTATCACCGGTATAGACCGTAACGGTATTCGCGTATGGTGTCACCTCGTCGGGAAAGACGCACACGATACAGGGCTCAAAGTCTCAGCCTGGTATCATTCCGCGTGTCGTCAAGGTATACATCTTGCTCCCCGGTGAAGGCCCTCGTTAACCAGTCACAAGGATCTCTTCGAGCGCAGCGCTATAGTCACGGACGTGCAGGTATCTTTATCCGTCTCGTACATGGAAATATACAAAGAAGAAGCCTATGATCTCCTGGTAGAAAGGGAGAGCGTGCGTAATCTTTCCGTCCCCACCATACCTCGTAGGCTAACTTCTTCCGTAGGCCCCGAAACTTCCGATAAGGGAAAACGAAGCAGGTCAAGTGTTCGTTGCCCATCTAAGCACGATGCCTCTATCCAGCGTGTCAGACTTCGACAGAGCTTATGCGTACGTCTCCTTGTGATACTGTTTGTGTCTATTAACTTAACCTCTGCAGAGCTGCAACTAAACGTCGGTCGACGGGCTCAACCAACCTCAACCGAGCATCATCACGCTCGCATGCAATTTTAACACTCTACGTTAATATGATGGATGCTGCTGTTGGCCGCAGTGAGTGTTCACCCCTGAAATTAATTGACTTCTCTAATATTGTATCCTGCACCAGCGACAATAGGAAAGATTAATCTCGTAGACTTGGCAGGCTCAGAAAACAACAAGGTCCACCGTTTTAAAGGACGTCATTCTCACGTACTGACCATGACTGGTATGGATAGCTGACGGGGAACGATCCTTCACGGATGGCAGAATCTTCGGCGATAAACAAGTCCCTGAGTGTTCTCGGCCAGGTCGTACATGCGTTGAATCAAGGGGCGGTGCGTTCGCTTTTTTATATCTTCCGGAGTGAGGACTATGAGGAACTAAGAATTTGCGTCTTTTGTAGTCGCGTATACCTTACAGAAACTCTAAACTCACCCGAATACTGCAAGATGCCCTCGGAGGGACAGCGGTTGGGTTATTAATATGCAATTTGGCTCCTGGCGCAAAGTTTAGACAAGACACGTGGAATACGCTAAAGTGAGTACAACATCATAATGCTGTCTTGATGTTACTTACGGCTTCAATAATGTGAAGCTTCGCAACACGAACGAAGGAAATCGAAAATAAACCGGTTGTCAACGTCCGTGGTAAGGACGGAACTAAATTGACTCGATTGTAAAGTTAACCCATTAGGACTTCTTTCTCATAATACGAGCAGAAACACAACCGGTCCCTAAGCCTCACTTCGCCGCGCTTGCTCCACAACCTCCTCGGTTGCCCTCCGTGAATATCTCTACCTCGTCCGGTATGTACAACCAAATCATCTCAGTTACCACCTAGACCTTCAATTACCACATGTCGCAGGTCAGTCAGGGCGGCCATCTCTGCTTCCGACCGCCGGCCCGTCAAAGCTTCCTGGTCCAAAAAAGGGACGAGTCTCTTCGTTTGGGCTCGGGGGTGGCAGTGCATTTCAGTCGTTTGCTATAGGGGGTTCCGGTCAAGGTGCCCGGAGGACCAGCGCAGAGTCTAACAATAGCCAAAGACATGGCGAGTCAGGGATTGGCATCGGATTGGGCATGACCGAGGAGGAAATAGACGAACGGGTCTGCACCAAGTCTTACTTGTGCGCAAAATGTATTAACTCTTCCCTGCAAACTTTCAGATTTCTAAAGCCGTTGAGCTGGAGGTGTCTCGACGGCTTGAAGAGCGCGAGCGCCAACGCCAAGTCGAAGAAAGGGAGGAAAATGAACGACGACAACGGCAGCAAGCTCACGCACAACAGCAGTGCAACGTTTCGACTCCAGACCTTGTATTGCTTGGAGACGTTACATTGCCGTCGCATCAGTTAACCTCTGCCTCACTGCCGTCGGGCGTCCTAACACCTTTGCTCAAACGACACCAAGACCTGGATAACGAATTAAAGAGGCGTCTACTGGAATTGGAACAGAAATAGTGAGTCTCTTAAGAGTTCGCCGTTCAGCATCTGACTGTTCAGTACTCGCATTTTTCTGTGGAAAATGATGCAAATAGCGAGCAAAGTAACAGAGAAGCGCAGCTCGCTGATGTACTTTCTCCGGCTTCGAAAAAGAAGACAGGAAGAGCATATGTTGCTCTCGCGCGGGCTCATTCTGAGAAGTAAATATAATATTCATATACAAACCATCCAGCGTTTTGATGATTTTGCAGGGGCAATCTACAGGTTGCGCTCGATCTGTACAAGAAAGCACAGACTTACGTCCCAGACAACGTGAAGCTGAAGGACCGGTATGTCTCAATTGCATACTGTTCGGCTACCTTTCATTCATGCGCAGCACGATCCTTTCAGCATCCTCGAAATCGAGCATGCTGTCGAGAGCGGCGTTGACTTTGTGCCTGAGCCAAAAAAGAAGAAAGGCAAGGCGAAAAGGGAGAAGAAAGCCGGCATTAATACTGCGGTAGAGATATCGTCGGCAACAGTGTCTGGGGCTATCGAGCCTGACAATCGCGATGGCGACTCGGATTCGGATGACATGGCAAGGGAGCAGGGGAAAGATCGCAGCGCGCGTCCAGCGCCCTTCGACGAGGCAACGAATAGCCCGCAGAAGCAGAAGCGGGTCGCAAAAGAGTGCGATCCTGAGGAGCAGGAGACCCCACCGAAGAAACAGAGAAAGGAGGGTGGAGTGGCCGAAGTAATTGGTGGATATGGCGACGAGGATTGAGTGTTGTGAGGAGCAGGAGTTCGAGCTTAAGTGAGAGGGACAGAGGTGCCCGATACCTGACTTCTGATCTGAGGGGCTTCAAATTATTGGGTATTGTTAGCCCAGATTGGTCCGCCGCTTTACAGGGGTTGTTCATCTTGGTCTGTACGCGATTATGTGTACGATATGTACCCTAGGAGTACAATACATATTATGTATTCAAAGCTGCTGCTGCAGGGACGGAGCTCGGGGCGGACGGATCCGGGCCGGGAGTTAACGGACACCACGCGAGATTGCCTTCGCAGGGCCACCTCAGCCCTGTCCCAATGGCAACTTGAACTTGAACATGTCGACATGGCGACTGTTGACCGCCGCTTTCGTCGGCGGATGTCTTCAAATATTGGAATATCTTGGGTCTCTTCTAGCTTTATACTTTTCTCGGAACTCGTCCTTTTCTTTCTGCCGTCGTCCGTCGCTTCCCGAGAATCCCGAGCAATTAATAGTATCATCGACCATCCGGCCTGAGGAACAAGCAATCTACCGCCATATTCCGTAGACTACCGCAATGCGCCTTCGGGGAAATTACCGTAATATGATTACTCCGCAGAACTTGGATCCCCTCACTTCACAAGTCCCAATCATCTGAATCGTACGTGGGCAAGATGGTGTCATCACTGTGCATAGGGCCTCCTGCAGATGGCGATGGGGTCGAGGCGGGAAGATCTGTGCATCATCGGGAACGTGAGAGTTGTTTACGACGACCTCTCTTCTCCGCAGCAAATTCCCTGACTGCCGTCTCTGCCGGTCCAATCGTTTTTCCTAGAATACGCACCCGTCTCTCACGATCAGTCGAAGAGCGCCTCACCGACGTCTTTGGGCTGTGCATTTCGCGCGAGGCTCCCGCCATGCCCCCCTCCCCCCCTCCCCCCCTTCTTATAGTCCAGTCTGTGGATACCCCCCGCCATTGCCCTGTTGTTCTTGACCGCCATGTCTGACCTTGGCCTTGCGACCCGGGAGCTCCTCCCCATAGACGAGCGACTTAAAAAACACGCTCTATTGAGCTCCATTGGCTTCATTATTCTGTTGCCGCTTGGAGCTCTTGTTGGCCGCTATTTACGCACATTCAGTGGCAGGTGAAACTTGTTTTCCCTTGGACGAACAGTACATTCTGATGGTTGGATAGTTGGTTTTGGATGCATGCTGCCATTCAGTTCCTCATTGCCGGACCGGTCATATTCGCTGGATGGGCATTTGGATATCAGTCTACCGCGCTCCTCAACACTGGCGGAAATTTTTTTGATCGTCACAAAGTTCGCCTTGAATGCTATGGCAAGATGCATCTCATAACATCAATTTTTTTTAGAGAGTGGGACTTGCGCTCCTCGTCCTTTACCTCTCCCAAGTACTCCTGGGATCGGTTATCCATCTCTTCAAAGCACCGAGATTGCTTAATGGCCGGCGACCCCCTCAGAATTACTTCCATGCGATACTCGGATTGACAATCATCGCGCTTGCCTTCTACCAAGTTCACTTCGGTATTAAAACTGAGTGGTACGAGGGAACAGGGGACGGCACGGTTGTTCCAGTTTCTGCCTTACACGCGTGGACCGCTTTGATAGTGGTATGTGACATGCCCATCAAAATATGATGTACCTAACAAGCAACTATTGCAGATCTTTTGGGCTCTCTACGCCGCGGGTCTTACATTGCTCCCTCGTCAATATGCACAAGAAGGCGCTGATCGCAAAGAAACAAACGAGAAAAATCCGTAATGTTTGGTTACTGACACCATCCTGTTTAGTTTGTTGCAATGTTCTGTGTGTGTGATGGAATGCCGACCTCGTTATACCAATATATTGCTTTTTCTTTTGTCTACGAGTGATCACCGAAACAAATCAAGGCTACAGGAGGTTAGGAACGAGTGACGACTACGAAGGAAAGTCAGGGTTAAAAGTGCTACAATGAGAGGCTGTCCGTGTACGCATACTATGTACAGTTCTTTACAGCTAGGAACTTCGTCCTTAATCGTGCATAAATGCTACTATCACCATGCACGAGAAGAGCCGGGAGAAGTGTTACCAGAACCGTCCGTGGTGTCGTCAAAGAACGATAAGTCAAAGGCGGCTGCAACCAAAGCTTGATGCAGGTTGGGAGGTTGCGAAGTCGGACCCTCTGTATACCCCTTTGGATAATTAGAAAGCTGCGGCGCTCCGAACTGAGCGAGCTGCGGCGATGGCATAGCACCATGATTGGCACTGCGAGAAGCTGGACTAGGTTCAGATAACGGGCGTCGAATTGAGGGAGAGAGTTCGCCGGGATAGGGTAGACCGGTTGGCAGCCCGGATGGAAGCAAGCCGCCTGGGCGCGGAGAGTCGGACAGAAGAAATTCTGGGAAGGCATTATGGAGGAAGATTGCGCCGATGAGCAGGCCGGTCGAAGATGGATTTGGAAAAATAAGAACTCCAGATCCTGCGAGTGCGTCCGGATCGCTCCAGGGGGCAATGCAGACCTGATTTGATTAAAGTGTGGCCAGCAAATATACAGCAAAAATCTTACCATTTGGTTCTCTATCATCACACGAGATAGAGAGCGGAAATGCGTCTCGTTCCCCCGAGCATCAGGCCCGGTTGCATGACGGTCGGGCATAAGCATACAAAGAGGGACGTCGTGTCGTCTAACCCACGCCTGTATGTCGGACAATCGACACGACTGCTGCGTAAGTTGCACATTAAACTGCTTAGGCCATAGATCTGTTTGACTACTCCTCGAGGAGGTCAGTAATGGCGGGATACTGGGTTTACTACTTCACTTACTTGTCACCCTCCGTCTCTGCAGACGCAATAAATAATTTCTGTTGACCATTCGTCCCGCGAAAAATATTAAGGCCATGTAAATTAAACACGCCACGCCAGGGTCTCGACTGTAAGTTGCGATCGGAAGCTGGAACGAGCGAGTCGAAAGGAGTGGGAAGTCGGAAGACCATGGTACCGTGCAGACAGAATGGAGGAAGGACGAAAGACATACTAACATGTTCATTCTTACGAGAATTTATGAGAAAGACAACACAGAAATCATTGAGGACGCCGAGACAAAATAGGAGATGGTCGTTGATAATTAAACAATATGAAAGAAGTCCTCAGGGACGCAAGTTGCCCGAACATGGCTTCAAAAAGGTGCGACACAGGGATTGGCTATAGAATAATTTCTGAGTTGATACCTGTCTAGGTTCCAAGTTCATTAATGAAGGAACGGGAGCACGTAAGATCAGGCCGGACCGTCGTTAGTTAGAGGTCGTTTGTTTGTCCACGTGGAGTCCACGGGTTGTAAGCGATGATAAACCGATTGAATGGTATCGAGGGGCAAAGCTATAGGTCGGAGCGCAACACGTCATGCATGGACAACGGGGCCTGGCCGAAGACACCGGGAGGGAACCCTGAAAAACTTGAGTATCCTAGGAGAAAGCCTCTGAGACGAACGGCATAGCGACCCATTTAGATATCATATAAGTGAACGGTGACCCAGCGGGGGCAACGTTTGCCAAAAAAAGTCGGACGCTGCAGCTGATTACATATTTCCGTAAATGGAAATAATGGCCAGCTGCGCCTGATGGTTTTTTTCTTCTTAAATCAGCATTTGTATACCGCTACAGTACTTTGTACAAGACGCGGATGTAACTAACGATGCGCCTGATAGTACCTTTCTCAAAAATGGTAATTTCCTTTGAGACAATATTATCACATTCGCAACTGAGTAACAAGTGCGAAAAGAAACAGCGCAGCAAAGTATGCGCACGTGGGGGGAATGTACAAAATTTGACCTAACGAAGTCCGTTCTACAATGTAGTACTAAATATCATGAGCCCGCCGTGTGGATGATTTGAGAAGGTTACTACACAATGCAATGTAATCAGCAAAATTTCTTGTAGTGAATCGAGTCAACATACTCCTTTCCCTTCATAGCGCGTATGCTGTCCGGTGCTATTGCATCACAAAAACGTGAAAAATCTTACACCCGCATATAAGCACATACAATCGTGTGAATTATGCCAAATGTATGTAAGATTTTTGGGACCTCTTGCAAGCACACTTGGTTAGCGCCGAGGGTTTGCAAGCATCACATAAGACTTGCGCACAGTTGCAAGAATGCCAATCCCTTACAGACACTGTACTTAATTGTAGTATACACTGATCTTGTAAGTACATATGAAGTTGATTGGCTCTTATGTGCAAGAATACTTATCATTAATGATTATACATCCATACTAGCACACTTGGTTATCGAGCAAACATTATAAGATTGTATGCACTATGTAAGGCCCACTGTATGCATACAAACCAATCACACCAATTTCAGGTAACAAATAGTAATTATATTGGCAAATACTAAAATTACAAATTATATAGTAGAATAGGGCTAAATGACTCTAATGTACATTTCTCCAACATCATTGACACACATACAGAGATGCAGTGGCACTAGGGCATGCCACGGGTGCACCCATGGATCTACCCGCACCCATACCCGTGGGTAACACACAGGTCTACCTGTAGGTACCTGCAGGTAGACCCAGGCAAAAAAAGAGTCGGAATTTGGCTTACGGTGCAGACCCACAGGCAAGGGACAACCTAAACAAATGAACATAACTCATCAAAATCCAATTCCTCCCTCGAGGAGAAAAAGTAAACTTACCGTCGTCCCTCCTTCTTCTACCATCTTGCTCTCTATCACCAAAAACGTGCGAGTGCTGGTCGTTTGCATTCTCGTTTGCATCGCACACAGGCTCGTGAGCATCAACATGTCCAAAGTCAGGGCCCATAGCCTCTCTCGTCATACTTTCTCGTTCATCGTAACATATGACACCTCCGTGCTGAGACTCATATTCTCTAGTTGAGATAGGTGCAGCGACCCCACCAGCGGGGCCAGGCACAACCGAGGGTGCTGAATCGCGCATATAAATAGCTTGTGCATTCATCGGTGCATAGCCTTTGCGTGAGCCAGCACTGAAGCTTAGAGCTTGCAAAGGTGGTTGCTGGTGATGAGTAGGCGTGGACAGCGAACGCTCGTAAGGGTGTAGCACGCCTACCTGAGAATGGTGAGTGGGGTGGGAGGAAAGTGGCTGGCGTGCGGGTGTGTAGGGCGAGGAGACCTGCGGATGGGGCGAAGAGAGCGCCTGCTGCAAAAGCAAAACAGAACTATCAACCGCCAATACCAAGGCCAACATTAACAGGAAATAACACACAGAGTCGACATCCATCTCTCATCCTCCAACTCGTCTCCTCTTCTGGTCCTCCCATTCGCCGTTCAGTTCATCGCCTCTGCCGCTCCTGCTTCGATGAGCCCTCTTTGCAGGAATCGTTGCGCTCGCACCAGCGAGCAAGCTGCCTCTGGCCGCAGAGAGCCCAGAGGCCGTCGGCGGCAGGAGGAGCGGCAGCGAGTGGAATGCACTCATATGCGCAGAATTCTGGTGGTAGTGGCCAGAGGACGTCGCGCCGAAAACGTGCGAGTGCTGGCCATCTGCAGGAAGCACACGCGAGTAGTGTGACGTGGAAGACGGGTGTGCGCCAGGGCCCGAAAGCTGCAGTGATGAGGCCTCCGTCGCTGAGGTGGGTGCGCCCATTGGCGCGGACGGTGCGGGCAAGTTCAGGATATCCCCGAACCCCTCCCGTGCGGTCGACACTCGTGCAACATTCCCTTCGACGTTTTGAGAGCATGGCATAGTACTCACAAGGTGAGCCCCTCGCCTGGGGTGAAGAGCTCAATATTTTGTTAGTGGCTCCACCCTGCGATGGAGCTGAGTGCACTTACTGTGAACCTGCTGAACTGCGCCCCTTGAAACCCCCAAATTGCGACGATCTTCTCGAGTGCAACTGAGTCCGAGCAATAGGTGCTGGCGATTGAGAGCACAGTGAGGACACTGCAAGGCGGACGAGAAATGCTGAGTAACGTACCAGCCTTAGATGGGGGTACGCCACTCCTCGGCCCACTTGCAATCCCGGCACCAACTACGTTGCGACAATCTTCTCGAATGCAACCGAGTCTGAGCAATGGGCGCTGGGGACTGAGAGCATGGCGATGACACTGCAGAGGTATTTTGAGGAGGGCCCTTAGCCCAGGCGGACTTATGCAGAAGGGAGGCTGTCTTTGCTGCAAACGATGATGAACTCTTGCTCATTCTGAAGCGGAAGGAAAGTCAGACGAGTTGGAACTGAGCTGAATCGCTCACAGACTACTGAGTGGGGGTCGTTTCTAATGGAATTCGTTTGTTCTTTTGAGACCTGGTAGGGAAAGTCCTGTACTTGCATGGTCGTAGACTTGACTTGCCAGCAGACAAACAGTCTTGTTGCTTGGCGTGGACAAGTGGTGGTAAAAGGAAGAGTCAGGAGGGCATTACTAAATTGGGTGAGCCCAAAATATAGGGCAATCAGACGTGGGAACATGAAATGCCCGTAAATCACCGCACTTAGAAAAAAAAAGCCCACTTGCGCGGGTATCTGCAGGTGACAGACATCTGATGCGCTTCATGGAAATTGCCATCATCCATGAAGATGAACGTGGTCCACACCCATCTTCTTTGTACCCTCCTCCTTCTCATGACTGGACGAGAGGGTGTAAACCTCCGCACCTACTAGGGCTTTGGTGGACATAATCGCATAATGACCCTGTCATCATCCTTGCATATTGTCTGTAACTGCATGTAATATACTACAGTTATTACAATGCTCTATAATACAGTGCAAAGACTTGCATACATGTTGTATGCAATTAAAATCACAGTGCAAGCCTTATACTATTCTTACAGTGCCTTGTAATGCTGCGTGAGAATAGCAACCAATGCATAAGTCTTATTAGATGCTTATATGCACTTAGAGTGTTGGGTGATCAACTTTACTGTCTTATACGTCATTATAACTTGACATAATCCTTGTATACTGCATTTAAACCCTAAAACTGCTGGAAAGAATTTTTCCGTTTTTGTGATGCGCGAAGGCAAACGGCGCGTTATTCGGTCAGCGGACTTCTTCCCGTTGATGTCGTCTCCGTGACGCGGCAGCAAGTCTATAAAGAGGGAGCGACTGTTCCTACTGTTCCTGCTGACTTGCTTCTCGTATGTAGTACATTCATTGTCATCACTGAGGACATGCTCTCGGGCGTCTGAGCCTTTGCTGAAATACTCCATTGAAAGTTTTGAAGGTACTGAGCATCTTGGCGTTGACAGTTCTCACAAGACAAGAACAACTTCTTCGTCCTCTTCGGCGGATCGAAGGTGCTGCAATCAAGCAGCGGTAGCGTGACTGTTGCAGGTAGGCCTGCTACGCCAGAGGGTGGTCGTCTTATGCACGGGATTCGGTACTGCACAGGGATATTAACAGTTCCGCAGTTGATCTGTGGAGATTCGTTGAATATTGACGAGGAAAGATAAATGACGCTCGATTTGGGCCAAAGAATTAAGCGAACGAAAATATTCCCAGACACCTGAGATATAAAGTTTACTCTTCTTACTCCCCCCAGTCACATCTTTTTCTTCAAAGAGGGAACGGATGGTGCCCTCGCTCAAAGATTTGCACCCCTTAAGTGCGAATTCCTTCATCGGATCTCATTTATCCTGTTTTTCAAGCAGCTCTCTGAAGAACCTCAGCTCCACCCCGTCCAGGGTGGCATCGCACGTGAAGCAGATATCCTTCAGAGCCTCATGCAGGTCCGGACGTCATGACAGCTCCTCCGGATGTTGGGCTTCAAGTACGTCGTCTCGATGGTTATACTGCGCAGGTTGTGCAACTTTGTGAAAGAGACATCGTAAGGAAGGTGGTGGCCTGAGTCGACGATCTTCGATGTGCGGGTTTCATATCTGAAGACCTCGACATTCATATACAGCTCGTAGGAAAGAGGAAGGATGCAGTCAGGTCAGACATCTCCTCCCAAGTCAATGATCTCCGTGTCTGTGTCGACACATACATGCAGATTCTTGAGGCTCGGAAGGCGAAGTGCCTTCATGAAAGGCAGGAAGCAAGTCTGCACGGTCGAAAAAAAGTAGTGAACTCGAAAGTCAGAAGGTTCGCAAGCAAGAACTGTCACCGGAAGCGTATGGTCATCATCCTTTGTAGATGGTGTAAAGAATTCAAGTTGTAAGCGGAAAGTCTTAAGAAAAGGGCTCGATCGCAAGAGCTCGAGCAGCAAGTTCATATCATATACCCTCTCCAACACGGTATTAGGTATTATCGCTACCGCGTTCGCTAATATCCAGGGTCAGCATCGTCAGTGGTGGAACAAAATATAAGAAAGGACGCAGGAAGAGGTTATACACTGTGAGGTTGGTCAAGTTCGGCAAGTGCCAGGTTGTGTAGAAGTGCATTAGCGGTTCAGAGTGGGCAATTATGCTTTCCGTATCATCTTCAGCGAGATTTTTCAATCCTGGATAGTAGAGCGTAGGACTTTGAGTCGTGGGAGGTTGAGACCAGTGATGTATCAAGATATATCCCAGAACAGGTCCAGCCAGGCCTCGTCATACACGCTCACCATCATATAACAGATGCTTTCCCAACGGGATGCCCCCGGAACCGTTACGCCTAAGATTTCAACCATTCACAATAGTCGAGACAACATCAAAGTCCAATTCCACATTCAATCCAGCATCCTTGCCGCGCTTTAAGCAGACCTGAAGAGCTGCCCGAAGCTAGTTTTGGCATAGTACAAATCGCCGATTTTTTCGATAAGCGTGGATTACGCATTACGATATCATAGAACTGCTTGTTTACCAGAGAGAGCTCGAATGCTGTTCGGTTGTCTTCGTAACATGTTATCACAAAGATACTATTGAGGACCTCCACAGGAGCCAGCGGCGTGTTTATTCCATGGAATAGAACTATAAACTCATAATTGGCTTCCACCAACGATATCTTCCTCCCCAGCGAGCTCGTGAGGCGGCTTAAAGTGCTCAAAGGGTGCTTGAGTTCCGTGAGGTAACGCTTGAGGACCCATCATATCTTGACTAGTTTTTGAGTCTCCTTGATGTCTACTACACATTACGGCCGACCAAAACCGTTAGCTTCTAAGACTGCAAAGTAGATAAAACTACCTGCAACACCGGGAGGAAGTCCTTTCACATTTAGTCTATGTCCGTTGGGGGATCTGTACTTTCCGGCACCCTCATGACTTTCATGAGTCCGTTCAAAACGGACTTTGCGTCCATACTCGGTTGGTGATGCGACTCGGTTTCCATTCTGCAGGGACGTCCAGTCTCCTTTCGCGCTGTGGGATGAATTGTGGTCTTGCACGCAGGTCTTGCCGCTATCTCTACTTCGACAAGTTGATGGTACATATTAAATATAAATAAACGAATATAACAAGATAATGTAACGATCACGCAATATCACGCCATAGTGGAGCAGAGCTAACCTTGATCA
>JAKOPK010000221.1:0-12845 GCA_024195185.1 Coniferiporia weirii
ATCAAAGAAAAATATTAAGTCCTTGAATTTCTACAGATGTTTTTTCAGTGATCCAATACTTTTGTTGTCCACTGTATACTGATACCAGAGCCACTCAGGAGTCTGATTGAAATGGGGGCAAGGTCGCCTTTTACAGTAACGGTCGAGGGCCTTGTTTTATATTTGAACTCCTTCTGCGGGACGGTGCACCTGAAAATATGTCAATTGGTAAGGGTTTAATAGTGTGTACAGGTTTCCCCACAGAGCAGGGGGAGATTCCATTCTTGATATTGTGATTGAGGACGATTATTCAACGTTCGGACGAAGAGAGACGAGAGACTGGATCAATCCGTTCTGGGGTGAAGGGGGATGCTCCTGGCGACATCCTGAGGTTCTCGCAAGCCATTAAATATCTGTACGACAACGCCAAAGCTGCCAGTGAGCTTGAGCACGAACGCTTGCAGGCCTTCTCTTTCTTTGTGATGAGGCAGGCTGTGGCAGAAAAAGCGGTCAATATTGAGTCGGTGCAAAGAGGCGTCGCGGCCCAAGCATTGAAGCGAATAATCACAGCCCCGAGCCGCGATGTGTATGAGCTTGAGGTGGCTGGCATGTACTAGGAATTCAATGCAAGCCACTATCATGTAATGCGGCCTTTCTATGATCTATCGTATAAAGCTGTCGTTAATTTCGAGACGGATACATGGCTACGAGAAAGAGAGTTCACAGAAGCATCGAGACAATCAGTGGTCTTTGAGGAATCAGGGTGACCAATAGCATGAACCAGTGGCTTTGAATCGGGAATTTGGCGGCCTTTTTGTTTCTCGCGCGCGGCCAGTGGAGGCTTTGATGCCGATCCGGCGATCATGAAAATCGCAAATAATTGCGGCTGCGCCCAAACCTTATTCTATTCTTCACTTGAACTTTAGTAGTAGGCTTCGGGGAGTTCAAGCTTCACACAAGAAGACGGGCTTCAAAATGCAAAGGTTTTCTCATGAGTCTGTGTTGCAACATGTAGAATTGTATGGCTTTTAGTAAATCTCGATGCAGTGCCGGATTCAAGCAATGTCATTAGGAAATCACTGCATAGCCCTGAGTACCAGCCTGATCAAAATGCATGTCGTAAGATAAGGTAAGAATGGAGAACAGACGGCACATCAAAGCGGCGAATGTTCCAGTGTTACTATATGTGAACAACAATAGCGTCCCTGAGCTGTTCGTCTCTGAACCCGCCCTTTGCAGCCGCATTGACCAGGATCGTATCTCCACTATCCGAGGCCATAGTGGTTGCAAAAAATAGCCACAGCGATACACACCGCCGTCCAAGGACTACAAGTGCCAAATAAGGTAAATCCAGCCGCCCCCCTTTTCCAGCCACGACACGTTCGTATGTGCTTTGCGGCTTTGTCCACCCGACACGCTGGACGCCACGGCCCGCATGGACGTGGCCGAACACATGCAGACGTGGCTTCACCCGCCACAAAACGGATAGCAGGCCTAGGCAGCCAATGCCCTGTATGTCAAGGTGGTGCGCAGGAGGGCCATGGGTAATAAGTATGTCAACGCAGCGTGGTACGTTTTCCCATACAGGCGACGCGGCGGCGGCGGAATAGGAGATGCGCGGATACTGGAAGGCACCGGTGCCATGACGTGGAGTTTGCGGGCTTCCGTAGACCGTCAGCTCTCGGCCACGCACTTGTACTGTAGCAGAAGAGTCTTGTAGGTATGTAAGTCCCGGGTAGTTCGCCAGGGCGCGCTCTCGTGAGTTACGATCTTCCAAGGCGGTGTCGTGGTTACCTGCTATAACGAACTTGTGGGTATGGGGTAGAGAGTTCAGCCACGCCAAGACTGCGTTTAGCTCTTCGACGGTCCCCGAGTATGTCAAATCTCCCGCATGGACGAGGATATCGCCTTCAGGAACAGGGGACAGGAACTCATGGGCGTTGTGAGTGTCCGCCATACATACAACACTGACACCATCGGACCGAGGGCCCAGGACAATAGTTTTGGATTTCGGATCGGAGATGGGATGGATCTTGGCGTAGAGACTCCGAGCGATAAAGGGCAGAGGAGAAGCGCGGAATTCATCCCAGCGCGTCGCGGGCTTCCTCCTTGTGATAGCGTCAATATTCATAGAGACGGTCGCACTTAGTAGTCGCAAGGGGCAACTAAAGTGCTAACGAATATTAATGGCCCCTATGCCTGGAAGCTGAACCAGTTCAGCCTGGGGCGATGGGGGATTTGAAGCAGGCTGCTGACGTGGAAGCTCAGAATCTTCCTTTTCCAAAAATAGTATTTCTGAAATGATCAAAAAAAGGACACGCTGAAGTTGAAGCGTATTCAATTCATTAAAAACTCGATCCTACCAGTATACGAGCTTCTTATGATAAGTGGTTGATCCGATCTACACCCCCTTTTGTGTGATCGTAAATCGATGGACGCACCTTCCCGAAACACGGATGCTCTACCCCTGACATCGTTCGTCATACCGAGTGTTTATTTTCTCTTCAGCCGCAATCGACACTAGTATCCGTAGAAAACTAGCTGCCAAAATGTTGAATCAAATATACTATGACCACAAAACGTCCTGCTGACTATCTCCATTGTTATTATAGCTGCTTTGTGCAAAGATTGCCGTATCCATCTTTGAACAATCAAACAAACTGGTATAATATGTAAAGGTCTAATAGACATCGCCGCAATCGAATGCTACACCAAGTCCTGTAGCGCTCCTGTCCTATTACA
Organism: Coniferiporia weirii; assembly: GCA_024195185.1. Classification (NCBI taxonomy): domain Eukaryota; kingdom Fungi; phylum Basidiomycota; class Agaricomycetes; order Hymenochaetales; family Hymenochaetaceae; genus Coniferiporia; species Coniferiporia weirii. The sequence goes on from JAKOPK010000221.1 coordinate 2,722, forward strand.
AATGAAGGCTCGAGCACACTACTGGCTTTCCGCATCTTTGGGGCCAAAAGGGGGTGCGTTGTGCTGGAAGATGTAGCAGTCCTCTATGGGCGGGACAGCCTTATAGAGCTTTCCAAGCCTCTCATCTACATCGCGATACGCCAATTAGTTTTGTAAGTAACACAATATAGGGCGAGAAGCACACTCACACTCTGGGTCGCTCTCAATCCTCTCAAAGTGCTTCAGCTGCCATTTCTCACCTGCCGCCAATTCGTCCCTCCGTCGCTGGCGTTGCTCGTTTTCTATCTTACTCTTCTCGCGGCTCGCTGTTTCGAAGTCGCCTGTTCGGATCCCATCCGCGACCTTTTTCCACAGTTTCCGCGTCTCAAAGTCAGATTGTGTGTCGATGGGTGCAACGGTCACTTCCTCCTTCGGAATTGTGACGTCAGTGAACTCCACGCCAGTCTTCTTGTCGTGCGACACCGAGTTCCACTGCCCCTCATATGTGTACAGCGGATAAGCAGCAGCCAGCTCTGGGTTTGTCACAGTCGCCTTGAAGGTATGTGCCTTGCCTGTGAAGTAGCCTTTGCCAGAGTACTCAATCTGTTCAATCAAACATGATGAGGAAAAGAAAGCTTGTGAAAGCGTACGGTACTCACAGTGGACAGATAACCCGATGAGGAAGCGATATAAGACGCTTCGGATAGCTCAATGTACGGGCTACCGACGAGTAGTCCAGCGATGACGAGCCGCGGGAGCGTGATAAGGTATGTCTCCTTCTCGCCAGAAGGAAGGTCGAGAGTCAATATAGCATGTCCGATCTGTTTCACTAGTGCACACGGATAACATCAACGGATGTAATGAAGCACGTGGTTATAAACGTACCGATGATGCTAGCTGCGCTGAACGACGTTTTCTGCGCGTTGTGACCTTGCAGAGAGATCCCCTTCGATTCGTTCGAGATGTAGTATGCTGTTATCGGAGGATGATGTGAGACTTGCTCGACTACGAGATCCGTCCGCCCGCGCCCCTTGTCGTCGGGCCAGTAGCCATAGAAAAGTCTGCACGCCATTCATTATAACTTAATTGACACTTTAAATATAGTAATAACTCACTCTCCGAGTACTGGGTTCAGGGGCTTCTTCTCGGAGCCCATGGACTCATTGCGCGTCGTGTACTGGCCCTTGAGCGTACTCTATACCACATACACATATACATCCTATATCAGTACGCAGTGGAAGAACGATCGGAAAGTGATACGTACGATGAACCACTTAAGCACCCTGAGCGCTCTGTCCTCCGCAGTTTTGCCATCCGCGATGGCCGCAAACAGCTCAGGACGCTCACACCAGTACGCTGTAAGCACCAAATTCGTATGTTTAGATGATTAGGCGAAGCGGCATTCATAGCAAGTCAAGTTATGGGAATGAGCAAGATGGGATTGGATGACGGCGGGGCGCTAAAAGTGACGCACCAGGGAATTCGGTAAGCGAGATTGGGGAGAGGATGAACGGCGGTGCAGTGAGTGATGAGAGGTCGCCTTTGAGCGATGCGATTCTGGGCTTCTGCTCGATGTTCAGTGGATTAAGTGTTAGGACCGGCACTTACGACTTGATGAAGGACGTCCAGCTGGAGCGCTGGCTGTCGGGCACAGCGCTGTCCTGTTTCTCTTCGTTAAGCCGCGAACATGCAGAGGACGAGGTGTACCCACTGTTGAGCCTTCCCCGTTGTTCGCCATTTGTCTTAGATTGAATCGGTGGAGTACGCGCGATGAAGTGTGTTTTCAATTTGTAGCGTGGCTGTTGGGTCGGCTGTGAACGCGCTTGAATACGTTTGTTACCAGCTGTAAGCGACGATAGGGAATAGGAACGGAGAATATTCAATAAGAGCCTGTGCGTCCGTGGTCGTCGGTGAGCAAGACAAGAGCAAGCTGTGGACACCCATCGCGGCTTCCTGCCCGTGACATCATTCGACCGCTGGAGCTGCTCGCGCACCCGGATGAATATCGATCTCGGGGGCACGAATTTTCATAGTTTACTCTACATCTACATACATCACGAGATCATAAAATAAGGGCGGCAAGGAGCGACAGACGGGGCAGGTTCGGGAGAACCGATTAATAATATAAGACAGGAGTCTGGCGACGCAGCAGCAAGGTGGCAGAATAGGAATAACCGAGGGACATGGAGTATAGACATATGCGACAGGTCGTCACTCATCGTCGTCGTCATCACCACCATTGGCCTTGCCCTAGTGTACTGCGTTAGCATGGTCGCGAGGATAGGGGCAAGAAGACCTACGTCGTAGTTGGCCTTCTCCTCTTCGGCGCGGGCCTTGTCGCGAGCAGCTTGCTCGATGTACGGCTGTAGTTCGCCGTCAGCAAAGTTCATTGCGAAACTTTACTCACTCACTTTCTTCTCCGAGTCGTCGAGCTCCTTCCACTTCGCTCCAAGCAGCTTGCCGACCTCGCCTGCACCATTGTCAGACGAGTGCAACGGATACATAGAATATGGAAGCTCACCGAAACCGGCGTCGGGGTTCTCTGCCTTGATCCTCTCGCGCCAGTCCTGGCTGAAGAACATGTACGCGGAGAGCGCGCGCTTGGGCGCATTAGGGTCTTTCTTGGCCTTTCCGCGCGGGGCGGGCTTGTCAGCCGGAGCCTTGCGGGTCTGCGAACGCGTCAGACGCGTCGGAGGAATAAAGCAGAAGCAGTGAGCGCACCTTCTTTGTGGCAGGTTCCTTGGGCATCTGAGGGCGAACTGTCAGCAATGCAAAGTCAACAGTACGCGTCATCGTCGTCGACGACACCGCAGGCGGCGAAAAAAAGCAGCGCTGAGCAGTTGGGCACGCGTTGTAGCACAAGTCGGCCACGCGCGTCACGCGGCGTATATGCGCGCACTGGTAGGTGTGCGCCGCCGTCGTAGACGTCGCTTATCGATACGACGACGAACAACGACATTGGAAGACGAAATGAGACGTACGGTGAAGTGGTAGAGTCGATGGAGACAGGAGATAAGCGGGGGACGAGGGGACGAGAGAAAGTGCGGGATGGGCAGGCGTCAATAAAGGCGAAACGGGAATTGTCTACAGGCCTATACGACTCGCAGTGGGGGCGGCTGGCTGCCTGGCGGAGGGCTCTCACCCCCCTAACAACTTCCCGGCTATCACCCTGTCGGAGCTGAAATTAATTCCACATCTGGAGAGCAACAATCCCACGCCTCATCGCTGCGCATACAGTCGCCGGTCGCGCATCGGCTCCGAGCAGTGCACGATGTTCAAGAAACCGCTCGACGACCTCAAGACCTCAGGTATGTCCGGTGTATAGAATAGAGAACATGTCTTATCAGTTCTCCTAGCACCTCTAAGAAACTCGGACCGTCGAAAGCTCAAGCAGCGCGTCCTGCAAGATTTCCTTCCTGGCGATTCGTCTCCACCTGAGCTCGGTGACCTCTTGGTTCCAGACGGCCTACAGTCTGTCAAGTTCAGTGCACACAACAGCGATCCTGGGGTACGTGACCTCGCTCACCAACGAACCAGGGGTGAATGAGGTCTGAAATCTTGCCCAGGTTGCGTATCTTTCTTCGGATGGAGAGCCGCTTTGGTTCACGCTGGGGAAGGGGAACAGTAATCTAATCCCAACAGGCGCGTATTCTCCACTAATTATCAAAAGTGATAGCATCTGATTCTTCCCTTAGTATACACTCTATGGAAATATCCACCCCTCCTTCCTTTTCTCTCCACACCCTCCCCTGTGATTCCTGTTCTTGCCGGGGGCGCCGACCTCATGATTGCTGGGGGTGAGCTGCATCCCCCCTTAACCCATATCTATTATTGAGCTGCGCCGCGTCAGCAAGTCGTCGAGCACGCCGCCGGTCTGACACCAGGACAGCTGGTTTCCGTGACTCGCTACACACGCGATGCACTCGGTCCTCCGCTAGCTGTCGGGCGCATGGCCGTGGCCGGCGCGCAGCTTAGAGAGGACGGCGCGAAGGGAAAGGCAGTATACATTCTGCACATGGTCAAGGACAAATTATGGGAAATGGGCGGACAAGGCGATCCACCTGATCCTGTCCCGCACGGGTCGAACGACGGAACGAAAAGCGAGCCTGTAGAGGGCGGAACCAGCGATGCCGAGCAAGCTACGCCGCCCCCTCCGTCCGAACCTGAAGACACAACTCATGACAATCCCGGAGACGGGCTTCCACCCTTGACTCCCGATGGCAAGTCCACAGTACTTTACGCCGAACACCGAACCTCACCATTCTCATAGAGGTATCCTCGATCCTGCGAACCGCGCTCCTTCAGGCAATTCGCACATCCCTCGCCGCGCTCCCCCCTGCCTCCTTCCCCATCCCATCTACAGTCCTGTACACCGCCCACGTTCTCCCTGCGCGTCCGGCACGTCTGCCCAGTCCCACGTCCACGCCCATCGACATCAAGCACTCCGCGCACAAGAACCTCACCGCGTTCCTACGCGCCGCAGAGAAAGAGGAGCTCGTGCGTCTGAAAGAAACTCGCGGTAAGGGCGGCGGAGACGTGCAGGTACTCGGCGTTGTCGCGGGCCATCCTGATGTCGTGGCACATCGTGTGTACCTCACGGTGGGCGAGGCGGATGCGAAGCGCGAGAAAAAAGAGGAACGTGCCGCTGCGGAAGCAGCCCGCCCACGCGAAGTAACTGTAACGGAGCTGTGGAAGCCGCACCAGCAGAGTAAACCCTTCTTCCAGGAAGTTGGGAAGGAGTATGATTTTTTTTGCTTATTCTGACGAGCGTGTTTCTAACTCGAGCCCAGCTCGTCGGCTCTATATACACTGCAAGACGTCAAGACAGTCTTGAACGATTACATCACCGACAAATCGCTCGTAAACCCGCACCAGAAGCAGTTCATCAATGTAGACGATTCACTGGGTGGTGTGTTCGCTTCAAAAGGCAGCGATGTTCCGGAGTTCATGAAGCGCGATGAGCTCACGCGTCGATTCATCGAAAAGATGCAGCCCTGGCATCGCGTCGAGTCGGAAGGGAAGGATCCAGTGATCAAGTGCGTACACTAGTTACATTCTGCCCATACACAGATGCTAACCGATAAGTTGCTGTTCATAGGAAAGGTAAACTCGACCCAATCTCCGTCGTCGTCAAACTGCGTCAAGGACGCAAGGCATGCACACTCATCACGGGTTTCGAGCCGTTCCTTCTCACAGCGGATGCGCTCGCAGACGAGCTTCGTCGCGCGTGCGCGTCGTCAACCGCGGTGGCGCCGCTGCCCGGGAAGAATGCGGGCCTCGAGGTCATGGTGCAGGGTAAGCAGATCAGGGTCGTATCGGAGATGCTCCAGGCGAAGGGAGTACCGAAGAAGTGGATTGAAGCGGATGACTTGACGGAGAAAAAGAAGAAATGACGTAGAGTCGCTGTTCGGGAATACGGTCTATGTACATGTATACACCTGCTTTTCTGCAGTTCGACGGGCTTGATTTGACGACATCTTGTAACAAGTCCAATGTTTTTATGTATTACTTCTTGTTGAACATGATATGAACGACTCGAAACGATGTAGCTACTTAGTTGTATTTTTTTTTTGCTTGAAAGCCACAAAAATAGGATTTGTGAGTGACGCGCTCAGCCTACTGCTTTAACATGGCTGAGGAACGACTGCCCGAAAGGTAATATACTGACATGATATCTGATAAAAGGTGTGGGAAACGGACGAACAAGACACCGGCGATCCGCTTGTTCCTAAAGTAACGGAACGAAAAGTGAGGAAGAAAGCGGGACCAGCGGAGCTGAACATGCCCCGCTGCCCTCCCCGCCCGAGCCCGGATACGTGGCCAAAGGCGTGTTTGAAGGCGGGATTTTACCCCCGACTTCCGATGGCCAGTCTGTGAACGTTCACACCGGACACCAAACTTAGTTCTTTCCGCAGAGGCACCTCCGATACCACGGACTGCATCTGCAACAAACGTTCGTCTGCTTTCCTTAGGTGGATTTCAGAGCCCCTGTGTCACAACAAGTGAATCAATAGTCCCAAGTTAACAGACAAGAAAACCCTCACCCTTCAACCCAAGCCCGCCTTAAACCCCCGCATTCAACGAGTCACGTAGAGCGGGAAGAATAGATATGTACACTGTTCGCAAGGATCCGACCAATGTTAGCGCAGATTCGGACGGCCCAAGCTTATCTTGGAAAGCAGCCTGGTTCCTCGGAGGGGCTCGCTCCAAGCTAACACCGACGTGATTGGCTCCGGCGCTGGCGGAAGAGAACCACGGCGGTCCGCAAGGGCAGGCTTGGTATTGGTCGGCCGCGGCAAGGCAGTGCGCCTTGGACTCTTAGTGAGCGCTGCTGTATTTTTATATTTTCAAGCCAAGCCTAGATCTGGTAAGGATCGTCTGCGTGAAGCGAGACGAGTGAGATGTGGTTGACGCCGATACCTCCGCTAAAGCAACTACGACAGTATTTATGCTTGTGTTTTTAGTAGTTATCAAGGACTTTCTTGTCAGCTTCAATATGGTATGTGAGAAAAACATAGTGCATCCTTCGAGCCCTCGGTGACGTCTTCGCATTCATGTGCCTCTCGGGGAGTCGGTCTTAGCAAACGGGGCCAAATCGAGACAGGAAGTAGCGGCAGACCGCCGTTGAGGCGAAAGAGCGGCGGCGCGGCATGCCTGAACTCGACAGAGAATGACGAACTCAAGCCTCGGCTGCTCGTAAACCGGAATTGAGAGGGAGACCAAGGTTTTTAAGAGGTTCATCAAAATATCATAAAAGCTTTCCTATCGTTTGAAACGGCACAACATCTAGCATGTACAATATCGCGAAAATGATAGCCGCGAGCAGTTGTGTCGAAAAGAAAACTGAAGACCGCCAAGTGCGCGACCAAGCATAACCCTTTGCAAAAAGCGTGGGAAAATATTTCTTTCGGAGATAGAGCGACTCGGGTGAGCCGCGAGTGTCATCTTTAGAACACGATAAAACGATGGCTCTGCTACCCTAAGCTTACCTTCCGTGTCCACCCACCCGCACCCCTCCGTCGCGAAGGTAGTCCCCTGCTCCTCCCCGCTGCCGCGAGCAATGTCGTACGCTGAAAACAAGCAAGAGTCACAGTCCCAGACGTCGACACTGCCAGAGCCCGTCATGTCCCAAGAGGCCAGGCGGTTGTCGTGGAAGGAGTATCTTATGCAAAATGTAGACCCAAATATGTCAACGTCCCCCCTCGCATCGTTCTGCTTTATGACCGGCTTCATGTGCGTCGGTTTCTTTTTGCCACTTTCTGTGGGTAGCTAATATGCTAGTTCACCTACAGTGACGCAATTACATTCTCCGCCGTCTTCGTTTGGTGTGGTTTCCAGACTGGAAACACAGTCCAGGTACTTTATTTTTCTCTAGCATACAGTCTGTTCTTCACGCCACTGACTCATCTGCCCAGCTCTCGCTCGCCATAGCCCGTCTCTTCACACCTGGTAACACCGACTTCTCCTTCCACATGGCCGACCGACAGGCACTCGTCTCGCTCTTCACCTTCCTCGGCGGCGCCTCCATTGGCCGCCTCGGCGACAAGATCGGTTCGAATACCCGCGCGTGGCTCTTCCTGGGCACACTTATCCAGGCGCTCTTCACTATGGCCGCGGCGGTCACCGTCTGGCAGGGCGGACAAGGCGCCGTTGCGTCGGACCGCGGCGACCCTGCGTGGACGAACGCGCTGAGCTTTATCGCCCTCGGCTTCGCGAGCGCCAGTATTGGTCTACAGGGCATCATGGGAAAGCGCGTGAACTCGCAGTTCGCAACTACTGGTAAGCATTTCTTTTCCCGTCTAGTATTTCCCATCTCTTCGTTTCTTCTGTCTTTTCCGTTCGCCTTGCCCGTGTAAGGAAATTGTGTTATATCACATGTGCTGACGCATACTCCTTTCGCTAGTTGTGCTCACAACCGTCTGGTGCGAGTTGATGGCCGACCCTAAACTTTTCCGTCGCCATTTCGTCATCACGCGCGATCACAAGTTCCTCGCCGTCCTCGCGTTATTCCTCGGCGGTTTTGTCGGCCGCGCGATCCTCGACCAGATCGGGAGCGCAGGCGCATTCGGCGTTGGCACCGGCATTCGCTTTCTCATCGCGCTTGGCTGGCTCTTCGTACCAGCAAAGAAGGACCAGAAGAAATGAAGGAACACGTATACCTAACGAGCACTAAAGGCAGTCTCCCACGACCGAGTCCAGCGACACCGCCGCGACGCTGTGGGTGGGAGAGCGATAGACGATGGGGAAGGGTTGATTGTGCAGGCTGTTCGAAGACGAGGAGACGTGCGCGTCTCAACACAACTGTAGCCATGCTTTTAGACTAATTTTACATATAGAAGGGGTCCCAGGGGATTTGTATGACTAGGCTGATACTTGGCTGTTTTTTTCTTGCAACATGGGACTATGCGGGCTTTTGGAAGCCGTTCCGTTATGATTTCTCATCCTGACGCTACCGTCGTGCTCGCACTTTGCCTTCCTCTCGGAAGAAGAAATCGACCTGCATACACTGTGGGGTGACCTGGGGGAATTCACTACAATCACCGTGCTAGCTTACACATGCATTATCTTGGAGCATTGAAGCGCTAGCATCTACCTACCTCGGGACGGAAAGCGTCTATCTGCCCTATCTCTGTCAGAAAGCTCGAAGGGACGCGCGGAGAAAAAGCGGTAGCGGGATAGGAGACACGAGCTACAACTGTGGAAACCCGCCAGAAGAAAATGCAACAACTGCCCACCTGGTTTGTTTCAGTCTTTTTCGGGAGCCACAAATAAAATAAACTAGAGTGGGGGAGAGTTCGTCCTGCGTCACCGCCCCCCGCAAGCGCCTCGGCGTGCATAGCCCGCTTCCTTGAGCTTGGAGTCGACGTATGTACCGGAACCATGTATGTATGGGCTAGCTAGGACCCGGAGCGCCATCGACGGCTGTAGCCCGAAGACCGCGTACCGGTGCACGAACCTCCCACTCGACCCTGGGGCTCAACTAAGTGACTGAGTCTCACGCAAGTCTCAAGTCGGGAAGAGAGGGAAGTTAGCGGTATTAGTGGTCCCGCGGACGATTGAAGGTGCCAGGGACGAATACTAATTAATGCACATGGGATACCGCCAGGAAGCGCACCAAATCTCCGCATGCGTGTACTGTGCTGAAGACCACTTTCGTTCCCCTCGGAACGAAAGTTCATCGTCGCCAGCCCACCCGGCTGAGGACCCGCGCTATCCCCGCATTCGTTGTACATACTACGTCGGCTGCGCCGATCTTCTGGCGGCACCCCTCCCGAAAATAAACGCGCCGATCCCCCTTACATGCGTTTCGTTTCGAGCGAGAAGGAAGCGACGGTCACGGAGGCCCGGGGAAGCTTAAGTTTCTTTTTTATACCTATGACATAATCGAACTGGAGTCCGAAGTAGGTGATATCTGTCTTCCGCCAACGTTTTGTTTGGACTATTAGGTTTAGTGTTGTACGCTCGTACTTGAAAATGTATGCATAAGTAAATAAATAATTGGTGGAGGTGAGCGCGTCCGAGACTCCGAGTCATTGTATGCGACGATCTGCACAATTGATTCCGGCATTATCCGAGGGACACACTGCCTTTATCTTCGTATGTGTTCTTTTCCTCTACCCCCCGAATATTCTGCCGCAGATGCACAGCATGGAGAGATAATTTACCAGACTCGATGTAATGTCCTGGGAATACGAAGGAGCTTTATACATATGTAGTTATATTATAAAACAGCTTTGAGCCACAGGTAGACGCGGCAAGCTCAGGCAAGAAACACGAACTACAGACAAATCATCAAGACTCATCAAGACTCATCAAATACCTAGAAACAACAACAAAGGGCCCAATATCACCCGATACTTATACCGGATTAAAAAAACCAGAGACAAAGTTAACCGCAATCGCAGCCGTGGCCGCAATCGCTTAAAGAAAGGGTAGGAGAAAACGAAGGTCGAATTCAGTACATCACGAACCAGACGTGTGCACCGAAAGTTCAGCAGGAAGTCTTTGCGCTGAAGTTCCACTTCGCTTTCCCGTTGGAGGTGACGCCCCACCCTTCGATGGTCTCATCCCAACTACGCCACATCCACCCGATGTTCTTCGCCTTGAAGAAATCGCTGCAGTGGCTGTCGAGCAGGTTCCAGTAC
>JAKOPK010000221.1:12944-46013 GCA_024195185.1 Coniferiporia weirii
TCCCAACTACGCCACATCCACCCGATGTTCTTCGCCTTGAAGAAATCGCTGCAGTGGCTGTCGAGCAGGTTCCAGTACGCTTCTTCCGACGCAACCGAGGCGACAACATTCTTGCTGTTTGGAGCAAACTCGTCCTCGTTGCTCGGCCAACCGGTCTAAGGAGGGACGAAAAAAGAAAAGAAAAAACGGATGCTAAGCATGGGTAAAGTAATTTGGATGTGAGGACGAGAATACGCACTTGTGTAACCAGGAGGAGCTTCCCATTCGCGATGCTCTCGAAGTAGGATATGTCCTTCGTAAAATCGCTCCACGACTGTGCGCTACCGCCGCTAGTCGCCTTCTGCCCGAAATACGGGAAGTCGTTGATCATGAAGAAGTCGACCGCGTCAACCACGGACGAGATGTCCCCGGCGCTTTGCCAACCGTACGCCATATCGGAGATCGAGATGGGAATGTCGGAAAGCCCTGCGTTCGAGAAGGTGGTTTTCATTTGATTAATATGACTGGCGAGGCTTCCTGGGGAGCCGAAGTCGTTGTCGTACAAAGGCTGCGATGCGTAAGAGTAAGTGGACGTGTAAAATCTTCTGTCACTGAGGCTTGTATGCTTACTTCGTCACCTGAGTAGCGCAATAAGTCTCAGTGAAATGAAAAACGATTAAGGACGGTACTCATACCTAAAGCGACCGCCAAAACAGGACCTGGGTTGTTAATGACAGCCTGATAATGGCGCGCTTAAGCCAAGGCAGGGCATAGGTTAGTCAACGGAACGCACCTTTGTCACTGCATTGATTCTGGGTACGACAGAGCCAGAAATCGTCTGGCCAGCGTTAAGGAGTGTCCAGACGAGCGGGATGATGTTAAGGTCGGCGGTACCAGCCGCACTGATGACCTCTGCAGGGAAGTCATTAGGTCAATTGGACTCCCCAAGGATTGAAAAGGACGACGTACCCTCATAATATGACGCGTCGTCGCCGTTGCCGCAGTAGTCAAAGGTGATAACGTTCCGAGCCCCTTTCGCGTACATTTTTTGAAAATCCGAGACTAGGTCCTCGGAAGATGGGCAATTCTGGAAACGATGTGAATGCTAGCGCGTTAAAGCAGGGAGGTGCGATACATACGTCGAGAGCATAGACAAAGCCACTAAACGCATACATGCTGGTGAGCTTGCTCATCCGCGACTCAGTTGCGGCGTCCAGCAGCACATCCACGCCTGTAGGAAGTCCAAGCGCCACACACCCGAGGAGGGCAAGCCCCAATGTGCAGAGAGTGAAGGCGTTCATGGTGCGGGAATGGCAGGACGGGCTAATTTTGACCTGGGGATTGAGGACATTGGGGGGTTCTTGTACCACCCTTTATATGACCGCCGCCCACGAAGGAGCGAAATGGGGAGAGAAGGAAAAAGGCGCACAAACACGAATGTGCGGATGGGCCTGTCAATAAGCGCATGCCTTTGTTCGAGAAACGCGCGCAGATTCACCCGCTATTGTGGTCTTCCGGGCCTGGGGACGACCGAAGAGGTAGCGGCGTTTCCCATAGGAGGCATCGCACTTAGCTGCAGATGCTGGACCGGCTTCATGGGTAAGGAGTCCGTAAGGAATCTGGTCTTGGATCTTTGCAGCACATCGCCCGACCATTAGGGGGAGCAGATCTAGACAAACTACACATGTCTTTATTGATAGCCTCAATACTAGGACGGGGAAAGAACAGGCTGAAAGTAGAATATGACAGCCAGTAGTGCATGGTCGTAGTACGGCGAAACACAGGAGCAGAAGCGGAGAGCATGTGGACGAGAACAGGAGAACGAAGAGCGGAGGGTGGAGGCTTCTAACCTATCTTCCAAAAGGGGATACGATGCGGCATATGCCGGGGTGGTGATTTTACTAAATGCAACATAGGGTAGATCTCCTCTTTCTCTTCACCCATTTGAAAAGAGCAGCATCAACGCAGTATGTGCTCAAAGTCGATATGCTCCCCTCTCAGCCTTCCTTGGTGTCGTCTCGATCCCCATTTCGCCATGCAGCAACCTGCAACTGACCTGTCCTAGTATTGATGTGTCTTTTTCGTTCAATAGTGTGCCACACAGTCCACTCTTTCTCCTTCTCGGATAATGTTGAAAAAAAGTTCGCCTCCGAACTCCGAACCCGTGTACGTATTGGCTGAGGAGACGCCATGATCCTTTCGTCCAGGCCGGTTTGAACACTCGCGTCCCGGGCCTGCTTTGCTTTTGCTCGCGGTGCTCTAGCTCTCCCCTGTGTCCTAGTCTAATGGAGCATGTCTGGCCGACTTTGCAAAAAGAGCTCTATAAATTTCTCCCATCCATGCTGATCCGGCTCCCTGCTCTCAAGCATCTTCACAAAATTAGAAAATGCTGCGGTGGTGTTCCTTCCTCTCGGTTCTGCTCCTCGTTAGCTTCTGGAGAGGGGCTGCTTCGAAGAGCAGCGTTAATAGCACGGAAGCGAACACCAATGGTACGGACATCGATCCGGGAAATTCCAACTCTTCGACGGCCGCAGGTCCCCGTTTAGACGCAATCAAGACTATGTATGGCTTCGAAGGATTTGTCTACACTCTGGATGTGCGTGTTTGTCTATGATCGGTTAATAATGGGCGTCGATCTGATGCCAGTGTTGCATTTTGTCCATAGTCTTGTCCGTCAAAGACCCAACTTGCCAGCGATTTTCAAACTATGAAGTCAGTTGGTGCAAGGATGGTCATCACTTTCAGTGTCTGTAATTCTGGTACAGATTCATCCTATCATGGAGGTGAGCGCTACATAATCATCAGCGCCCGAACCAAACGCCGCGTGCTGAGCCGCAGTCTACAGACGTCATAAGCGCAGCTTCGGCCGCCGAAATCTACATCATCCCTTTAGTATGGACGCTACTCGATAATAGCGGCCAGACATTTAGCAAGGATGTGGTGCCTATAATGAAGGCGGTGACGGAGGTAAGAAAAAACTGCAGTTCGCCTTTAGCTTACTGACGTAAATGGATATCAATCTCATAGGCCGTTATCAAAAATCCCAGTCCGGTCATAGCGGTTGCTCTTGGTGCGTTCTATTTTCTTCGCACTTGTTTATCCGTTACTTGAACTTGATTCCGGACTAACTACCTTGCTTGCTATAGGCGATGAGGTTAGTCCGATCGGTAAACCCCAAGCTTCCCCGCATTAATTTTGTAAATCGGAATAGCCTCTGTATGACAACGACGCCGGATCTCCCGCGAACCTCGCGAAATACATCCTCCAGATGAAATCCGACTTCGCAGCAGTCGGGCTCTCGGACATGCCCATCTCGATATCCGACATGGCGTACGGCTAGCAGAGCGCCGGCGATATCTCGTCGATGGTCGCTGCAGTGGACTTCTTCATGATTAATAACTTTCCGTACTTCGGACAGAAAGCGACGACCGGCGGCAGCTCGACGTCGTGGAGCGACTTCACGAAGGATATAACTTACTTCACGAGCATTGCGAAGGGGAAGCCACTTTTGGTCACGCAGGTACGCGTTATTTTGTCCAGGGTCGATCGTTGTTGCTGGATGCTTATAATGCTCTGCCTTGTCGCATGTGCAGACTGGGTGGCCGAGCAATAAGGATTTATGGTCGCCCAACAGCGCAGACATAGTCGTTTCGGTCCAGTCTGAACAGGCGTACTGGGAGCTGCTTGACGGTTATTGCGAGGACTACTTCAAGGCGAACAACATCGGTTGGATGTGGCGCAGCTTCAATGACGATCTGCAGGGCTGGGGTGCTTTCGATAGCTCTGGAAAGCAAAAATGGAACATAACGGCTAAGCAGTCATGTTGAACTTCGGCCCTCAATACGGTTTGCCTGTGGAAATTCTTAGTGGCTGGGTAATTTGTACGCTTACACAGGTGCATTCAAGGAAGGACAGGCGCACAACTATGTACATATAGTAGAAAGGGTACAACAATATAAGATAAGTTATTGAATCCGTTACAAATGGAGAGGCGCAAATACAAAAAATATAAGGGCCATTTGAAAATGAGCGGTACAACAAATAAGGTCAGGCACCAATAACCTGCAGAGTGGTTACTTCTTCGTGTGCTGGTCAAGCTCCTCGATAACTCTTTGCTGTTCTTCAGGAGACATGTTAACGCTAGATTAAGAGGCCATTAGTGTTGAAACCCAGATAAAAGTGACCCGAAACACTCACAATTTTGCAGCGTAAGAGGGGAGGTCGTCGACAGTGCTGACACGCCCGGTTTCCAGCAGAGCTTTTTGCCTCGATCGTAGTCTTTTTAACAAGATATATCAGCACCATACACATTACCGTTCACTATAGCATTACTTACGTGGACCTGGGGGACGGGGGAACTTTGTGGTGGGCACGTCGAGGAGGCCACTCAGGCACCGTCTCCGGCTCGGTGCGCAGACGCTGCGAAGGACGTCCCTTCCCTGGTTCTCGGGTTATTTCTCTAACTTTGCGCTTACGAGATTTCTGACATGTACATTAGTGCGGAGGCAAAAGAAGGTAATGAAACAGGCCAGGTCTTCACCGATTCAAGCAATGACTCCTCCATGCGGCTTGGCTTTAACAGCGCATCATTTTGGTGGGTATATTTGATACAGCCGGCACTTAAGATCTGATGGATTTCGTCCGCGCCCCCGTTTTTTTGAGGTGAAGGCAAACCTTAATTGCAGCTTCTCAGTTAGTAGATTCAATTACAACGGAGTACGACCACTTTACCGTCGTCAAGAAACAATGATGCCAGCCCACGTAAATCACCCTTTTGAATGCGAAATAAGTAGTGTTAGCTCTGTCAATCTTGCACAATGATGCGCGGAAGGATATTACATCTTCGGGACTCTGAGACTTCGCCTCGACTTCCAGAGCCTCTTTCTCAGTGGCAAGACTTTTTCGCTTTCCTTTCTTGTTTACATCCATATTTGCGAGTGCCCAGTCGAACTCGGCCAGATGAGCTCTTTCGATCTGACGAATGGAAACCATGTGATAAGTTTAAGACGGAGGATTTCGCATAGAACACTCGTACAGTCATTTTCGTGGCCAGTGTATCCTCGTGCAGCTTGAAGAGATTTTCCGCACCAAAAAGTTCCCCCCTCCTCTTTGTATCACCTTGTACGCCTTCGAAATATCTGTTGTGCAGTCGTAAAAGGGGTAAAATGAATAACTGCTAGTAGGAAGATTGTGTTCTGGTACCTTGTCTGGTGGCTCGCCTCATAACCAATTTTCATCATCTGCTGTTTATAGACTTGGCGAGCATATATGAGCTCCTCTATAGAACCCGCACCAAGGAGGCGATAGACGTGAACATCGCGAGTTTGACCGAAACGATATGCACGATCCATAGCCTGGAGATCATGAGCAGGATCTAGTTACGAACTGAGCATCTGTGAACTCTATCCACAAGAGACACCAACTTACTCCAATTTGGATCTTGTGAGAGATATCTTTAAGTCATTCTGCAGACCGCAAAGAAACTAAGCACGGGCGTACCAAAGATGACAACCTTATTGGCGCTTGTTAAGTTGAGGCCCGTTCCTCCGGCTAGTGTAGATATCAAAAATACGAAGATCTCGGGATTATTGTTGAACTTGTCGATCAGAGGCATTCCTAAGATAAAAGTTAAGACATCAGACTTATATCGAAAAAGGTATGTCCTTACTCTCGTTCTGTTTCGTTGACCCATCCAGTCTGCAAAAGCTGTAGCCTGGTTTCGGCGCATGAATCAGATGAAGCGGACATTAGGGCATGGCGATGGTTACGAACTATTGCAATTCAGATGATAGTCTAGCATGTCCAGCAGCTTCACTGATTTCGTAAATATAAGAACTTTGTCAGAGCGACCCTTTTGCCATTCCTTCAATAGTAAGTTCAAGGCCTGTAACGTTCCACGATAAGGAACACAGAGTCAGGTTCATTGAAGTAGTTAGGGAATTTGATCTGAGGAAAGCTACGTACATCCCACTTTCCACAAAACTGTGGCGATAATATTGCGGAGCCATATTTCGGGACTGCACCATCTGGAAAAGCGATTTTAGAAATCTCACGATTCCGCTTCGTCTGCGGAGAAAGGGTCAGTTCAACATTTTGCCACGATGCAACTAATACAGACGTACTTGGTCTTCGGTATCATTGGGAGCTGCGCGAATAAATTAGGTGATGTATGCAGCGTACGCGGATTGAGGGGCTTCAACTTACATGGGAGGATAAGAGCGAGATGGTTCGAAATTTTCAGTAGAATTGTCAAGTAAGTGAAGAAGTGTGGGGCGTCCATTGAATGACAGCAATTTGTTCGCCTTAAAGAACCGTATGGTTGGAGAACCTGACTAACATCGATGAAGATAACGTGAACATACGTCAATCCTGAGCCACAGTTGCACGGTACCGTATCAACACGGGGTCCGGCACCATTTATTCTTATCCGCTCTTCCCTATGAGCAAGGATACGCTTGTATACTAGTGTTTGCTGTGGGGTCAGAGGACAGAAGACCACTTCATCCACCTTCTGCGGAAGCTGCATTGTGTTTGATCGGTAAATAGCACAAGCACCTCAATAATATAGCTCACTTACCTGAAGGCGTATAAGATCTTTCGTCCTGTTGAAGTGAACGTTATCTACCGATTGAACTAACGGAGGTCTTAAGCTACGACGAACCTGCGCATGAAATACAACGGCAGCAGACGATTGACGAGGGTCTGAGCTACGGACTGTCTCAAAACTTCAGTTCTTGCTACATCTTAAACCTTTTGCCACAATAATCGCACCTTCGCAGCTGTCCTCTCATCCTCCGATGCCTTCGCGCTTTGACCAATTGCCAGAGGCTTAGATACATGGTTCTTCCAAGTCTTCAAAGTGTCCAGCTTCCCAGGATTTGACCAATCAAGAATAGTCCAGAGTTCTTCGTATGTATTCTGAATTGCTGTTCCAGTAAGTCCAAAGCGAGCTTTACACTTGAACTTATTGAACGCCAGCGTTATCTTAGATACCGGATTCTTGAGTTTATGGGCCTCATCGACAAAAATAACGGACCAGGGAAGGTCGTATAAGAGTTCTATATCTCCTCTAGCCGTGTCAAAAGAAGTAATCACTGTATCGAAAAAATCAAAAATTTCAATAAACATTCTTTTCATGCCATGTTCTCTTTTTCACGTACAGACATCAAGGCGTCCCAAGCTGAAGTCCTTAAGAGCCTGCCGTCGATCCTCGGGAGGACCTACGTACATACCGGCCTCAAAATAACCCCACTGTCACAGGATATCAGCCCATACAGTTCACTTGCACGGGAGATTCACTGACTGTTTCGAATTCGCGTTGCCAGTTATGGGCTACCGTACTTGGTGCGATGATCAAACACGTCGGCCAGCTTGTATTCGCTGGCTGGAGTTTCTTATGCTCCTTCCACTCGCGGCTATCTTGCAGACGCGAAACATACTTGCGGCGTCTGTTCATATCTCGCTTGTCGCCGTATTTCTTCATAATTGCCGACAAGAAAGAGATAACTTGTATCGTTTTCCCCTGGGTATTAGAGGGATACTAATATGAAGAACGATCATCGGTGGATGAAAACTTCAGCCCACCAGTCCCATGTCGTCACCGAGGATACCTCCTCGTCCCTCTTTATACCGATCCCAGAAGAAGCGTATCCCATCACGTTGATAGTCACGGAGAAACGTGTTCACAGGTGCAGGAACTTTTGTGTTAGTCTCCGCATCAAGTACGAGAGGAACAACCGGTCGTGAAACGTCCCTTGGGAATGCCGGCCGAGGTTCCAAGGTCTAAACAACTTGTTCAAAAAATCGAAAATCTGGTCTGTATCAAGCAATGAACTTACGAAGACATCGTCTAGGTCATAATCATCATCCGACTCTGTTTCTGAGTTAACAGAGACGGTTCCCTTCGTCGTAGGCCGTGAATTCATCGGTGCAAACATGTCTTCCTGTTCTGAGTCAGACTCAGTGACAGAATTATCGTCTTACGGAAAATGTTTATATGAGTTTCGCGAATTATCCACGGGAAAAGCACGGGATATTCTACTTACCTACTTCAAGTTGTTTGGAATTGGAGCATACATGCGCAGATACCGCGAACTTTGGTGGCTCAGATTTCTGAGAAGCCTTGGTAACATCACTGCTGCCAAATACTTGAAGAGATGTTGATCTGCCAGGCACAATCGCGGAGGGTGAATGATAGCATTTGTCTGTCCCTGAAGTGGCTCGGGTTGACCGATGGGAGCTTTGCAAGATAGCTTTCTGACGAGGTGAGGGATGTTTTTCTTTGTTGAAATCGTCGTCATCGGAGAGTTCCTCCTCTTCGTCATCTATATCCACGTCGTATTCGTTTTCTTCCGACTCGGAGTCTTCAATTTTATTTCTTAGTACTGTCAAAAGCCAAGGTTAATGATACGCATTGAGGCTATCCGGAGTGCTTTACAAGGGCCAAACAGATTCACAACGATGCTTTCTGGTGCGTTCCGTATCGTTCCAGAATCTAGAAGTGATGAGGAGGTTTGAGAAGCTTGTCGCCTTCGTCTGCCTATTGCCGGACATTTTGGAATGGCTGTCTCGCAGCCATTTGCAGGCCGCTGCGACCCGTCTTTATCGCCAGTCCCAGCTCTTCTCCTATCCCCTGCCCTTCCTTTTCTTTCGTATTCAAACGGCGCGTTATTGATGAAGTCCGGGTCTGATTCTTCAGAGTCTGCAGGCTCAGGACGCGCCTGGAGCCGACCCTGTATTGACCTTGACGTCGTCTTTGTCTCACCCATTGACCTTGGGACCATTGAAGACTTTGTCACACGCAAAGCTTGCTAGGCCATACGGTTTGGAAGCACTTTCACTGCTCCAGGAAGCGCAGTTTGCAACTGCGGCGGTGGATGGTGGTTGGGTTCAACTCCGAGTCGGTGGCTCCGGCGCGGCTGGCCGCCGGCACGGAAATGAGGTGACGGATTTAGACGCGTAAGTCACAGATAGTAACAGTAACGTTATATCGAAATTTGACTAAGACTTAGACAACTTTAGCGTAGTTGCGACCTTGCTCGTCTGTGCTATGCTTTGCCTCGAACCATCCTGAGAATTATTTAGTTTTTTTCCATCCGTCTCTTACTAGGAGGTGATAGTGATAGGAATTGGAGGGCATTATGGGCCCAACTCCAGAGCACGACGAACACGGTGACGAGGACTGGGACCATGGCACGAACTGGCGTGGGCTCGGTCTCACTGACCCAATTAAAAGTGTAGAGGTATTTGGCGAATATGCATCTATTTCCAGAGATTCCGAAACTTATGTGCATGCCTAGGACAAGTGGTTGTTGCTTCCAGCATTTCTAAAGGTCAAGGGACTAGTAAAGCAGCATCTTGACTCATTCAATTACTTCGTCGACGTGGATATCAAGAATATTGTCAAGGCAAATAATAAAGTCACCTCGGATGTCGATCCGCGCTTCTGGCTCAAGTATACCGACATTCAAGTTGGATTTCCTGATCGAACTGACGCCGACGCGATCGACAAGAGCGTAACTCCTCACGAGTGCCGTCTACGTGATTCAACCTATGGTGCGCCTGTTTTAGTGACGATCCAGTACACTCGAGGAAAGCAGGTTGTCCTCCGGAAGAACGTCAACATAGGCCGATTGCCTATCATGCTCAGGAGCAATAAATGCGTTCTGACCGGAAGGACAGACGCCCAGCTGGCCAGGATGCAGGAGTGTCCGTTAGATCCAGGAGGCTACTTCGTGGTTAAAGGGACTGAGAAGGTCATCCTTGTGCAGGAGCAGCTGAGTAAAAATCGTATTATTGTGGAGAACGACCCAGTCAAGGGAATTGTGCAGGCATCATGCACATCGTACGTAACTTTTCGTTTATGTGTTCCGGGGGTATATGAATAGGGCTATACAGGTCGACTCATGGAGGTCTCAAATCGAAGACTTACGTCGCCACAAAAAAGGATAGGCTTTACTTGCGTCACAATTGTTTCCACGAGGATATCCCCATTGTCATCGCCTTAAAGGCGTTAGGTCTTCAATCTGACAAAGAGATTCTGCTACTCACCGCAGGGACCTCCGAAGCTTATAAATCCTCCTTCTCACCAAATCTGGAGGAAGCTGCGAAACTGAATGTCTTTACGCGACACCAGGCCCTCGAGTACATTGGGAGCCGCGTAAAAGTGAACAGGCGGTTGATCGGACCTCGCCGACCCGTATGGGAAGAGGCTCTAGAGGCCCTTGCGACAATTGTTCTTGCACATGTCCCGGTAAACAATCTGGAATTTCGTCCTAAGGCCATCTTCGTTGCAACTATGACACGCCGAGTTTTGATGTGCATGGATGACGAAAAGATGGTTGATGACCGTGACTACGTCGGGAACAAGCGTCTCGAACTAGCTGGGCAGCTTCTGGCGCTATTGTTCGAGGATCTCTTCAAAACGTTCAATACGAACTTGAAGTCTGCGATTGATAAAGTCCTTAAAAAGCCATCACGGACATCTGAGTTCGACGCATTCAACACTATGCAGTTCCAAGGCGATCACATCACTGCAGGCTTCGTACGCGCAATCTCGACAGGGAATTGGTCTTTGAAGCGTTTCAAGATGGAGCGTGCGGGTGTCACTCATGTCCTTAGCCGTCTTAGTTTCATCAGCGCGCTCGGAATGATGACGCGTATATCGTCACAATTCGAGAAAACGCGCAAGGTGAGTGGGCCACGTGCTTTGCAGCCAAGTCAGTGGGGAATGTTGTGTACAAGCGATACACCTGAAGGGGAGGCCTGTGGTCTCGTCAAAAATTTGGCTTTGATGACGCATATCACGACCGACGTAGAGGAAGAGCCTTTGGTTCGTCTAGTACACTCCTTAGGTGTAGAAGGTATGATACCGCAGCAAGTCCTTGTCTCCGGATCTGATTTTCTCTTTCTAGATATCTGCCTTGCCACAGGAGCGGAGATATACGGCCCGAACTCGTTCGTAGTCAACGTTAACGGTACAATTATCGGCCTCACGCGTTACCCTACCCGCTTTGTGCAAAATTTTCGGCGTCTTCGCCGGGCAGGCCGGTTCAGCGAGTTCGTTAGTGTATACATCAACCACCATCATCACGCCGTACATATAGCTAGTGATGGAGGGCGAATTTGTAGGCCAATGATAATTGTGGAGAATCAGCGGCCGAAGGTAACCAATGATCACATTATTGTACGTATCTTCCTTGGTGTTGTGTTACTTTTTTGAGTAAACATCCATTCTAGGAATTAAAGAAGGGTCTCGTCACTTTTGACGATTTTCTCCGGCGAGGCCTGGTTGAATATCTGGACGTTAATGAAGAAAATGATTCCTACATCGCGCTTTATGAAAACATGATTGTTCCCGGCACTACACATCTTGAGATTGAGCCCTTTACGATCCTTGGTGCAGTTGCTGGCCTCATCCCATATCCACATCATAACCAATCACCGCGTAATACTTACCAATGTGCTATGGGCAAACAAGCTATTGGCGCCATCGCATACAACCAGCTCAATCGTATCGACACGCTTTTATATCTCTTGGTTTACCCCCAACAACCGATGGTGAAAACAAAGACGATCGAACTGGTCGGTTATGACAAGTTGCCTGCTGGACAAAATGCCACAATTGCAGTCATGAGCTTTTCAGGCTACGATATTGAGGATGCTTTGATTCTTAACAAGGTGGGGCTTTCTCCAGGAAGGAGTTCTCATACATTGCTTATATCCTATCTAGGCAAGTTTGGATCGCGGTTATGGCCGTTGTCAGGTCTTGCGAAAAAATGCGACCCTCATACGCAAGTATCCGAATGGCACGTAAGTTATTTTCCCCGCATCTTTCTCTTAGGTCGTGTTTTGACGATGCCTGCAGATTTGATCGTCTCGCTGACGCGCCATTGGATGAAAATGGCCAGGTCCAGAAGAAGTATGACATCATTCAATTGGATGGTCTTGCGGGAGTCGGTGAGCGTGTCGACCCAGGTGACGTCTATGTCAACAAGCAGACCCCGGCAAATGCGAACGACAATTCATTTACTGGCCAAGCTGCCTCCGTCGCGTATAAGAACTCACCTATGACATACAAGTCACCTGTTGCCGGCAATATCGACAAAATCATGCTTACAGACACTGAGAACGACCAGACTCTCGTGAAGGTTCTCATTCGTCAGACACGAAGACCTGAGCTCGGGGATAAGTTCTCGTCGAGGCATGGACAAAAGGGTGTATGTGGCTTGATCGTAAACCAGGAAGACATGCCTTTCAACGATCAAGGGATTAATCCTGGTGAGTCTCCCCTGACTAGCTCGGGAATGATCGGACTGACGAATGTACAGACTCGATCATGAATCCTCACGGTTTCCCATCTCGTATGACCGTGGGGAAGATGATTGAACTCCTTGCTGGCAAGGTATGTTCTTTGTCCTTATGGCATATATGCGCTTTTAACCGATTTTCAACGTGGAGGCTGGCGTTCTCGATGGTAGTCTGCAGTATGGGACAGCTTTTGGTGGATCCAAGGCACGTTAGTGGTTTTATCAGCACAACATGGAATTAACTGTTGTTCGCATCCGCAGGTTGAAGATATGTCGAAAATTCTTATTGACAAGGGTTTCAATTACGCCGGGAAGGACATGCTTACCAGTGGGATAACTGGGGAGCAGCTAGAAGCTTACGTGTATTTCGGTCCCATCTACTATCAGGTACTTACGCCTACTTAAACTCTTCTTTATTGGTCATCTAACCTTTCGTTAGAAACTGAAGCACATGGTCATGGATAAGATGCACGCCCGTGCCCGGTACGATCTATTCGACAAACGTGAGATTTTCGGATTATTAATTGTTTTCTCTTAAAGCGGCCCCCGAGCAACATTAACGCGTCAGCCAACGGAGGGTCGTTCTCGCGAAGGTGGTCTCCGTCTGGGAGAAATGGAGAGAGACTGTCTCATCGGCTATGGCGCGACACAGCTCTTGCTCGAGCGACTCATGATTTCTTCGGACAAGTTCGAAGTTAACGCCTGTCAGGAATGTGGGCTAATGGGCTATAACGGCTGGTGTCCGTACTGCAAAAGCTCAAAAAAGATGGCGCAATTGACGATCCCATATGCTGCAAAGCTTCTGTTTCAGGAGGTGTGTTTATCAGTCAGTCCCTTCCAGAGCAAGTAGACTGACTATTATGCCCGTGTGCAGCTAATGGCAATGAATGTTGTTCCGCGCCTCATCCTGGATGACGCATCATGATATTTTATGGCAGCAGACGTGCAAGGAACAATGTTATTTATCTGATCACCACTAGGCATTTATTTCAGTCCGCTTCGTGTATTACCGGTAGCATCAAATTTGTTGTAGCACAAGCACCGTATCAGTTTATGCAATTTAGAATTTTTAGTAAACTTTGTTCGTTTGGGGGCAAAACAGTCTTACTGAGAGTCTTGACGGGCTTCTGGTTGTCGTCAATATTGCATCTAGAGAAGGGCGGCGTGGAGTCGCGAATTGAAAGGCTTTCTCCGTTCCATATGCCGACCATGTGTATAAGGACATAAATATTACTAGGTATTTACTGGCATGCTCCCCAGATTTCAACCCAATCAAACGTCGATGTTACCAAAAATTTCGTCGAACGATGGCAAATCGTGAAGTCAAGCGAATGGATAAATATCTTCGCGATTTAGCTCCTTTACCGAGTTCACTATCGCTGTCCTTCGCCTTTCAAAAATTCCTTCCGATGCCTCAGGAGTCGGAAGGCAATAGCGACTGTAGGCTCTCGGTGTCCGCTCGAAGTTCGTCATACCTGTGATGTGAACAAACGCATATAACGCACTGAGGGAAGTGTATCATGAAGCAAGGCACACCAATAGACTGTGCTATTATCCATTTCAATGGTATTATGTAGAAAGGGCCCGAGAGCGTAGTATTGCGCAGCACACAGTTTTTATAACCCTAATCACGTAGTGAGTTCGTAGGAAGTCGAGTGCGACAAGCAAAGACCTGCAGTCTGAGGGGTTCAATTGAAAGACGCGTCTGGACGCGATTTAGGCGTGCCACGGTCGTCTTCCGCACACCACCTCGAACCATGACCGATTCGGCACCAGAGCCTCCTCCAAAGGACGTTCGTTAGTGCAATTTCTCGAATAACATTTATCTCGACTGCTGACGAGTCTCTAGTTCCGACGACTGTGGAACCCAATGCTACGGCATACAATCCAACGGCCACTGGTGTGTACTCAGGCTAAGGGGATCGCTGAAAGCTTCAATGTCAATAATAATATCTGTGCCCCTTAGACATGTCGTCGCTCAGTCCACTTGAACTGCAACAGCTGACCCAGGTCCGTCAGTTCGAATTCGGAGTAGCAATGAGGCGCGTCCGACGACATTCTTCCCGCAGAATATGCTGGATGAAACGGCATCTACACGTCCACTGATCACGGAAAGCATACCGCTCGCGGCTCTGCGCGAAGAATATGAAAACGGGTCGGGCTCCTTCATTCAGCAAATTGATTACTTGCGAAGCCAGGGCTTTACCAATATACGAAGAACACGGGGGGACGGCGATTGCTTCTATCGATGTATGTTCCTTCGCCTTTCACCACCCTTCACGAGCCGACACCCTCTTCTCCTCGTGTGTTCCCAGCTCTCGCCTTCGCATGGATTGAGCGCATGATTATCTCGCGTAATCAGACAGTCGACGTTGCAAAGTCTCTTTCGCTGCTCGACTCATCGCTACTGATCCTGAAGGCTGCGGGCTTTCAGGAGCTCGTCTTCGATGACTTCTATGATGTCCTCATCTCGCTCATCCGTCAGATCGTCGTACCTGAGCCAGATGGCTCGACGCTGACGACATCCATATTGCTTGAGGCGTTTCAGGACAGTGAAGGTGCGAATCGATTCCCTCAAATCAGCCGGACAGTTCAGTTTGACAAATGTTAACACAACAGTTAGTAACTGCATTGTAGTATTCCTCCGCCTCCTCACTTCCGCAGTCATCCGAACCGACCCAGAGGCGTACGCGCCTTTTCTGTTTCACCCGGAGAGCGGTGATGACATCGCCCCACAAGAGTTCTGCGAGCGCTATGTGGAGGCGTGCGGAAAGGAGGCCGGTAGGTTACGGCATTTATGCTCAACCTTGCCTGTTTATTTATATTCGGTCTCTCCAACAGATCACGTCCAGATCACCGCACTGACAAAGGCACTGAAGCTAAATGTCGAGGTTGCTTACCTCGATGGCCACAGCAGCGATGGTTCCGTTAGCTTTGTCCCGTTTCAGAATGTACCTCCGAACGATTTTGAGAATCAGCTGGCGTTGTTGTACAGGTAAGCTCCGTTCGTCATATCGGAGACTGTCTACCAGTCTTACTGATCAGTCAATGGCTACACCCGCTAGACCAGGGCACTACGACATTTTGGAGAAACGAAGAACAAACTAATGCATATTCCAGCTTCGTCAGAAAATATTCGAAGAACCCAGGGTGTAAGAGGGGAATTGATCTAGCCCGTAAACGTGTAGCTTTAACACCGAGACAAATTTGTTCATTATGGCTTTCTTATTATCAGCCGTGCAGCGTGTGATTGATACTTAGATGTATGCTCAATTAAATGCAGAACACGCTGTGGGTCCTGGGAGAAGCTCTTCACTCGTCCTCTGTGATATCTACCTCTAATTTTTTCCCGGCTCTCCGCTCACCCTTCCCCTTTCGCCACCTTTCGTTCACAACGTCCACATGTTCCAATCGTTTTCTAAGGAGTAATGGAATATAACTCCGAGCCGCAGTTCGCCGGATCATCCCTCCACCAAGTGGAATATTCAAGACAGTTGAGGGGTTGCTCTGCAAGTAGGTTGTAATGGTAGCAGCGTTAAAGGGGTGGGGGGATGACGGCGGGGGATGGAACGCGGAAGCGGCGCGCAGGAAATGTGCATCAAGTACGCTGTGCACGAGCGAGCGGGCGTGGATCGCGTGGAGCTGACGGTACAAGCTCTTCTCACCTGTCGTCGCCGACCCGGCTTCCTCCTCTGTCCCTTCGTCGTCCGTCCGCCATGTGACATCTTCAGTGCCATATGCACACTCCCACAACACCAGCGGGAGTGGGTCGGACATCTGGTACTCGGGCTTGCACGTCACAAGCTCGGGTGAGGGCTCGTCAGCGCAATACGGAGGGGCTGGCCGTGCAGGGTCTGCGTTGAGTAATGCACTCACGACTGCGGAAGGCTCTAGCCCTGCGCCGACGAGTAGGAGCACGGCCATAATATGGCGTACCTGATTGTATAAAAAGGCAGTGCCTACGAGATCGAACACACACATATGTTGTTGTGTGCGGGCAGTCGATTCAGGCTCAGAACCGCCTGCGAAGACCGACGCGGGACTGATCTCGGCGCGCAGGATTTTGCGCCGAAAGTTCGCGATCTGCTTGCTTGCGTCGAGCTTGCAAAGATTACGGAAGTCGTGCTCGCCGACGAGACGCGCTGCAGCATCACGCATCGCGTCTAGATCAAGTCCTTCGGGACTGAAGAAATATTTGTAGTGTCTGTACTTGCAGTTGAAACGCGCGGAGAAGGAAGGTGAAATGGATGACCATGCGAGAATGCGAATAGTTGGGGGAAGGACGCGGTTTAGGATGGACACGTAGCGCAGCTCCTGCTTCCGTTCACAAAGTGGTGGAGGGGGTGGTGTATCTTCTGAATCGGATACCTCAAGTAGAGGGAGTTCACTTTCAGCATCAAACACAAAATCTGAGTCCGTGATTTCTGGGGCATTGTCCACGATAGCTGTTAGTGAAGGCCCCGAAGACGGACCTGGCTCAGAATCCAGTGTTTGGCCTATATTGCTCCGCACCCAGAGAGATACGACCTGTCCTGCAGAGCTGACTCCACGGTCCGTACGCCCACAGCGTTCCCATCCACACTCTTCAGGTCCCGCCGCGCCATCGATTAGTTTGCACGACGCCAGCGCATTATACAGAGTTCCTTCGACCGTCGGGAGCGGTGTTTTGTCATTCTGGAATGCAAGCCCGTTGTACTCCCAACCAGCATAGCAAAATTTCAGAGCAATCTTACGGCACGGGTAAGACGAGAAATCAAATGCTTTTGGTTTTTTGGCGTTCTGTCTGGGGGGTGGGGAGTGTGTGCGAGATGAAGGGAGTGTCGCGTCGAGTAACTTCAAACGGGCGATAAGTTCTTCGCGAGACCAGGACTCATAGGAGGGCGGAGGCATAATGGCTCTGCTGGCTGCTCTCGCGACTCTGGTTCGAGAGTGCATACAACCAGACGCGAATATTTAATTCAAGCAGACAGGAGGACAAAGCAGACAAACGGCTTGAAGAATCTGAAAATAACCCTTTTCTGGAGTTGTGCTCGTCCAAGTAAAGGTTTTTTAGGTGTTACGTTATTCCCTAAAATGTCGAGTCATACCCGTGCATACTCGTCAAGCAAAAAAATTAGCAGATCCTTAAAGCTCACTAACTGGCATCTGGAAAACTGGTACTGGGCCTGATTGACTCCGATAACCAAGATTCTCTCTTTAAGGCGCTCTTCGCGTTTTCTGCGATATACTCGCCCTGTAAATATTTGTACTTTTGTTTCGAGCTCCCCCAAGATGGCGAACACCGCAGGAGACGGTCCTATTGCTCTTCAGCAGGTAACGCGTTTTAATTGCACATTTTCCGAAGTCTCCTAAAGATAGATTCAGACAGGAAAGCGCGACGCTCTTAAGGCTATTGAGCACAAGTATCAGCAGCGCTGGGCTGATGAGCGCGTTTTCGAAGTCGACGCGCCCACGCCAGAGGAGACTGCTCAGCTCTCGCCGGCAGAAATCAGAGAGAAATGGCCCAAATGGTTTGGAAACTTCCCTTACCCGTACATGAATGGGACCCTGCACCTTGGGCACGCCTTCACAGTCTCAAAGATCGAATTCGGGGCTGGGTACGAGCGCATGCTGGGGAAACGCGCGTTGTTCCCCCATGCTTTCCATTGTACGGGTATGCCGATCAAGGTGAGGTGCTTGCATTATGCTGAGATGCTAACTAATAATTGCGTTAGGCCGCGTCAGATAAAATTATTCGCGAGATTGAACTGTTCGGTCCTGATTTTGAGGGATACCGTGATCCCGAGGAAGAAGAAACTACTGCGCTTCCTCCTTCAGCAGGAGATCCGCCTGCATCGTCTGCTCCGAGCAAAGCGAAAAAGGGGAAAGTGGCGGCCAAGGCTACTGGACACAAATACCAGTTCCAAATTATGGAGTCGGTTGGTGTACCTCGTTCCGAAATCAAGAAGTTTGCAGACCCTCAATACTGGATAGCCTATTTCCCTCCCATCGCCATGGTATGTTGCAGAGGTGGAGCTTTTGCAAAGATGCTGATTGTCTTGTAGGCGGATCAAAAAGCGCTTGGCAGTCGCATTGACTGGCGCCGCTCCTTCATAACCACTGATACGAATCCATATTACGATGCCTTTGTACGATGGCAGGTTAATAAGCTCTACAAGACGAACAAAATCAAGTTTGGGGAGCGCTACACTGTTTACTCGCCGAAGGACGGTCAGCCATGTATGGATCATGATCGTTCAGAGGGTGAGGCTCTCGGCCCGCAGGAGTATACCGGTGTGAAGATGGAGGTTGTAGAATGGCCGGAGGGCGTGAGGGAGTTGATTGAACCGGCGGTTGGAGCGAGAAAAGTTTTCTTGGTGGCGGCAACTCTGCGGCCCGAGACCATGTACGGCCAGACCAATTGTTTTGTGGGCACTACCATCAAATATGGTGTCTTTGCGGCTAAGAATGGCGAAGCCTACGTGTGCACGTACCGCGCCGCGCGTAATATGGCCTTCCAAGGCATATCCGAAGCGCCGAGCGAAGTGAAACAACTGGTAGAAATTGATGGTGCGAAGCTTGTCGGTACCAAGATCAAGGCCCCGTTTGCCATAAACCCTGAGGTTTATGTTTTGCCTATGGAAAATGTGCTCGCGACGAAGGCAAGACGTCCCTCCCTCAGATTACAAGAGTAGCTTATTTATTATTTTACAGGGTACTGGTGTCGTCACGTCCGTTCCGTCAGATTCGCCCGATGATTTCGCTGCACTTTCCGACCTTAAGAAGAAGCCCGATTTCTACAAGATTCAACCCTCTTGGTGTGCAATTGACCCTGTACCCGTAATTGCGACCCCGACATATGGCGAGCTCACCGCACCCGTGCTCGTGAAGAAGCTCAAGATTAATTCGCAGAAGGACACAAAGCAACTTGCTGAGGCCAAGGAGATTGCGTACAAGGAAGGCTTCTACAACGGCACAATGCTCATCGGGGAGTTCAAAGGCATGAGTGTGCAAGACGCAAAGCCCCGAGTCCGCAGTGCTATGATCGACGCAGGCCTTGCATTCGCATATGCGGAACCGGAGGGATTCATCCTCTCTCGCAGCGGCGATGAGTGTGTGATCTCGCTCATGGATCAGTGGTATCTCGACTACGGAGAGCCAACCTGGAGGGCCCAGACGGAAAAGTAAGTCTTCTGCTGTTTGTTAGTCACCGGCCATTCGTGCTGAGAGGTGGCTACAAGGCTTCTTGGGCAAATGAACACGTACGGCTCGGAAACGCGGAATGGCTTTGAGGCAACACTTGGATGGCTCAACCAGTGGGCATGTGCACGTACATATGGTCTCGGCACGAAACTCCCCTGGGACCACAACTTCATGGTTGAAAGTCTGAGCGACTCAACGATCTACATGAGTTACTATACATTTGCGCATCTTTTGCAAGGCGAGCACGGTTCCAGCGCATATACGCACATTACTAAACAAATCTTTAGGCGGCGTTCGAGACGGTAGTGAAGTCGGTCCTTTGGGTATTTCGCCTGAACAAATGACGGATGAAGTATTTGAATACATCCTGTGCGATGGTCCATGGCCGTCCGACGCCTCTTTTCCCAGAGAAAAAGCCGATATCATGAAGCGCGAGTTTAATTACTTCTACCCAATGGACATACGCTCATCTGGGAAGGATCTCATTCCAAACCATTTGACTTTCGCGATGTATGTCCATGCCGCGATCTTCCCGGAAGACAAATGGCCACGCAGCATGCGTACGAACGGACATCTGATGCTCAACGGCAAGAAAATGTCCAAGAGCACTGGCAATTCGCTCACTCTGCGCGAGGCCGTCGAGAAGTTCGGCGCTGACGCGACACGTACCGCTCTGGCCGATGCGGGAGATGGTATCGAAGATGCCAATTTCGACGAGAAGAACGCTAATGCGAACATCCTTCGTTTGTACACTCTCAAGGACTGGTGCGAGGCAAGGGAAAAAACGCTCATGGAAGCGAGTCATTTACTGATAAAGGTCCAATTATAGGAAATGATCAAGGAGCAACCGAACATGCGTACCGAGAGAAATTACCACGATGCTATTTTCGAGAATGAGGTCAACGAACTGATTGCACTGACCCAGAGTCACTACGAGACGTGAGTAAAGGGTTTTTTTAATAAACTGAAAATACTGATGATTTGTCATCTTAGCACGAATTACAAGGATGCTTTGAAATATGGCTTCTTTGAGATGCAGATGGCTAGGGATTGGTATCGCGAGGTCACGTCTGACGTCGGAATGAACGCAGAACTCGTGAAGTACTGGATTCGCATCTCCTGCCTTTTGATCACGCCCATCGCACCGCACTTCGCGGATCACATTTGGAGCGAGGTCCTAGGCGAGTCAACGACTGTACAACGCGCTCTTTGGCCGGTACCGATGCGTCCCGTCGACCGTTCGCTGCTCGAGGCTGGTCAGTACATGCGTGGCACGCTGAAGACGATGCGTGACTCGGAGCTCGCAATGCTCAAGAAGCTTGGCAAGAGCAAGAGCGCGCCATTCGACCCGAAGAAGCCCAAGAGCGTGCGTGTGTACGTCGCGACGCAATTCCCTGAGTGGCAGAACCGGGTTGTTGCGATCGTGCAGGAGGCATATGACCCGAAAGGGGATGTAGTTGATGACCAGAAAATTCGCGAGCTGTTGCAAACCCAAGGTTTGATCAAGGACAAACGTGTCATGCCGTTTGCCCAGGCCTTAAAGGTACTCGCTATTTTTCAACTAAAGCACTCATCGCTGATTTTCTTGCGTCGCCTTCCACTCAGAAACGCATCGCACAAATTGGAGCGGGGGCTGCTTTCCAGCGTTCTCTGTCATTCTCAGAGTCAGATGTCTTGATGGAACTCCTTCCGTATCTCAAGAAGTCGCTCAATCTCGTTGACGCGGACGTGATGATGGCTGATGAAGCGCTCAAAAAGGACGGGCCTGGGTACACCAAGAACATCATTGAGCTTGCAGAGCCTGGCAGTCCAGCATTCGAGTTCCGCAACGTGTAGATCAAGGTTCTGGGGCGACGCTATATAGGGCAAATTGGTTGTTCCTCTTCTGTAACAATAAGAAATAGAAGGCTGCGAGGCTATTGCCAATGCACACCATTGGAATTTATAATGGCATATTGGATCGCACAGTACCAATACACACTATTTAGTAGTATCAACCGGAGTTGGGCGAGCGAGTTGTGGCTCAATGATAACTGGTTGAAAGCCGCGCCAGACTTTGAACTGCGCGCTCCAATGAAGCCATCGCAGTTGTCGGTTCTTCTGTCTCGGTTATCCCAGTCCAGGAAATCTCACACATAGCCCAGTATTTTTTGTTATAGTTATAAAAGAACTCCTGCTCACGTCCTGGGCTTTTTCTTTCTTTGTAAGGAGACCACCATGACTCACTTCGCCCAGCGTCGATCATTTACTCATATTAGGGAAGGCTCGACACGCTTACGCGGTTGTGGCGCGTTTCGTTCAGCAACCGACCGTGCACTTTCGCTGGCTTTGCACTGTCTGCCTTTGTCGACATCAACTACTCGACACCCCAAATGCCTGGTCCATGTAACTCTAAGAAGAAAAGAATGCAGAATGCAGGGAAAGGGAAGGTGCAAACGAAGGTATCCGTTTTAAAGGAGGTGGAGCAGAACGTGTTGGGTTCAAAGGACGTACTACCTGTAGACGAGCTGAAAGACTCGGACGATAGGACGCGTTTCCCTGCATTTGGGACCGCTCAAGGGTACTCAGGGGCCTCTTCAGACCCAGAAACGCGTCTGAAAGATAGGGACTCCCAGGAATGCGGCTCTCAGACCGAGCGGACATCGCCTGTTCTTGCGCGAGACTATGAGCCCCGAATCGACGACGTGTCACCCATCCTCCCGCATCTCGAGAACCCATTTATTACAGACCCAGGGAACGGGCCTCGCGTTAAGAATGCAGAGGCATTCCTTACGTCCTTTTTCTGCCCACCTCTATCGCTCGAGGAAGAGTCGTGCGCTGCGTTCGCACGCGAAGAGGTGCTGACGGTGCTAGAGGCCGTGTTGCCGAGAGAGGTTGCTCTTGTACGCCTTAAAATCAGTTATAAGGAATATGCCCAGCGTCGTTCACACCTCTTACAAAATCTTAGATCGTTTGGTACAATAAGACGCGGAAGTACGGGCGCATCTGCCCCGCCTGCCAGCGGCTCTATCGACTTGGCGACGCGCTCGTTGACCCAATCAACGGCGACCCGGTCGATGTGTACGACTCGCGAACGCCTCCGCAGGTACTCAGAGAACAGCAACTCAGCGGCATATGTGCGTTTTAGGTCCACTTTCTGCTTGATATAACTAAGAGGGGCGACGGTCCTAAACAACGGTTGTGTTGTGCGACACAGGTTCGATGCCATGTTTCCTGTTGGCGTCGTATACATCGCATCCGTATGTGACGGAGGTCGCGCGCGGGGCGTGGGGGCGCCTCACAGGTGAACTAGACGCCCAGACACGTTCGTTACTCGATGCGACGGATCCTCAGACTGCCGCGCTCCTACGATACGGACTTTCGGCTTGGGCGCCCTCCCAAGGTTTAGAACTAGGGGAGATGACGCATGTAACGGAAGATCAGGGACTTGGACGGATCATGCGCTTAACGAGAAGGCTGGATCTGGGGCTTGGAGAAGTATTGGAGGCACTGGCATGGCATGAAGAAGAGAGAAGAAAAGAGAGGGAGGACGAGGCGAAGGCGGAAGGGCGGATAACGGAGACGGTATTGGAAGAGACGGCAGATGTGGAGAAAAGAGGGGTGGGAGAGAAATGGGGAGATGGAGGGCAACCAACGAGCTCGTTCTCGCCTACGCTGAGTGCGCCGGAGGGAATACACACATGATACCATCTTGGTGAGTGGGCGCGCATCAGGCGACGCACAGGCCCGACGCGCCTGTTTTCAGGCCAATCGTGCTCAATATGCGCGCTTGACGTTGAGAGGGCCGAGGGCGGGTGGGAAGGGGGCACTGCTCGTATCACATTTGAGGTGAATATTGGGGGAACATGGTTCGCCCGAGCGAGGCGCAGCCAGTGCTGGATATGCGGCTATAACCGTTATTATGACCGGGCCTCTTTCCCCGGTCCACACATCAAGCCCACGACAATCGCAAATAGACTTGGGTCTCGCAACGGCATCGGTGTATCTTTGGTTTGTCTTATTTGTCTGTGGGAATAATATGTATTGTCAACTCGAAAGGTCATGACGGCTTACCTCAAGCTGTTTCAGAGTTCTGAAAGCTCAAGGCACGGTGTGCGGTGAGCGCACCTATCGCATGCTTTCCTTCGACAGTACCAAGCCATCACTTATTGCCGCAGAGTGTGCTAAGCGCAGATCATGATATCAATCGGCTGTTACGACGCCAGGGATCGTCAGGAGCTCTAGCGAGACATGCCGAAACCTTCACGACAAATCCGGACCGTCTAACCAAGAGGTTGTAGGCGGCGGTTGGAATGGCCTGATGATCAGACAAAATGTTAGATATCACAGGGTAGCCTTGAACTCCGGCGAGGCCTGGGTGGTAGCACATGAATATCTCTGATCACCTGGCTGAAAACATGGTAAAGTGAAAGTCCCATTGGCCTCACATAAACGACGGCCGATGGTTGGTAAACGTCGGTTGTTGATGCGCCCCCAGAGACAAACGCCGAGTTTCGCCGCCGCGGCGTAGTACAGTGCACAGGATATTATAGTAATCAATTATCACGGAGCAAGTTTCTCGCCGCCACTTTTACTAACGGAGTACGACGTCCTCAAATAAACCGTCATCGTCATGCCGAGGCCTCAGTTCGTGTCAGTTTTTCTTTTTATTATAATTTCGTCCTTGGTTTCTATCCCGAAGACTGGCGTTCGTCTCAAGTGATTGACGGCAGTCGCGTAGCGACTACCGAGCATTCTGCAATCCGAATATGGAATTTATTTCCGCATTTGGA
Source organism: Coniferiporia weirii (assembly GCA_024195185.1). Taxonomy (NCBI): domain Eukaryota; kingdom Fungi; phylum Basidiomycota; class Agaricomycetes; order Hymenochaetales; family Hymenochaetaceae; genus Coniferiporia; species Coniferiporia weirii. Next base: position 37,186 of record JAKOPK010000221.1, read on the forward strand.
TGCGTCAGATCTGTGTGGCGGTTGAATCTTACCGAAACGTTTTCGAGCTCAACCTTCCCTTCCGTTGCCAGGTACAGCACGGTGCTAACTAAAAGCTGGCCGCTCATTTTTCCTGCTGGTTCTGCTTCCTTGGGCTGGAAAATAACTTTTCTCATTGACATGAAGGACGTCCAGTTCATGGTCTGCCAGCTCGGAAGTGTTTGCCGCGTACTCTGTGGGCTAGTCTGCCAGCAAACACCGGGTGCTACTTAGAACCGTCGTCTTGCGTACATGATATGATTTTGATCAATTGATTGCCCGTTGGCTGTCCAGACCGCCTCCTTGGTACTCATCAGGTCTACATGTGGCCGTTTTCTCTCAGCGACTTCCTTCCCACACCGGTGCATCAAGCAGGCCTACAGAAGCGCGCATGCCGAACTCGGGTTGCCCACGAGTTAATTTCTTCTTAACGACCGATTGGTTGCTTTAGGTCATACAACAAGGAACGAAAGGGACACCCCGTCCATTGATCAATCAGCTGCTGAGTATAAAGCGGGAGGAACTTTTGCGAGGAGTCTTTCATCTCTCCTTTCAGCCCCTTTTCGTTCTTCTTCCCCCCACCTGTTTCTACTTTATCCCTTCTCCCTTTCTGCGGCCTGGTGTCGATTTCTGAAGCTCATCCAGCAGTCACTTTCTTTTTTAATCACCTCACGCACCACTTTTTAGGAGAAGAAACAGTTTTGATCACTTGCACTCTTTTTATTATTTTGACACGATGTTCCCGAAAACCCTCCTCACGGCTTTCAGTCTCCTCATTCTCGCCACGAATGCCTTAGCCGCACCTGCATTGTCATGCCCAGCCGCTGGAGCGTCGTCCTCGTCCGCTGTTGGGGGAGCTAGCGATATCGCAAGCTCTGTTGCGAAAACTTCTGCCGCCTCAAGCTCCGTCGCGAAAGCTACTCAAGCTGCGAGCTCCTCCGTAAAAGCTACCCACGCTGCAAGCTCCTCGGCAAAGGCCACTCATGCTGTCAGCTCTTCTGCGAAAGCTGCGAGCTCGTCAGCGAAGGCCACTCATGCCGCGAGCACTTCTGCGAAGGCTGCGACCTCGTCAGCGAAGGCCACTCATGCCGCGAGCACTTCCGCAAAGGCCGCGAGCTCATCAGCGAAGGCCACTCATGCTGCGAGCACTTCTGCGAAAGCGAAGGCCACATCCGTGAAGTCGACCGCTGTAGCGAAGTCCACTGGTGCTTCCAAGGCTACCGGAGCGTCTCTGGCCGCGGCTCCTACGGCGACTGGCAAGTCGTCCACAGCTGCTAGCTTCGGGAGCTGCTCGTCGCCCGAGATCAAGTTTGCGGCTGGCCTCGACGGCCGTAAAGAGACAGCCTTCGCTCCTCTTAACACGAGTGAGTCTACTCTGAATGTCTTGTGCTTTCAGACTAATTTTCTCGTCTCAGACTCTTTCAACCACGGTTCCGCCGACGCCATCACTGTCATCACCGATTTCATTTGCCAACAGCTGCAATCCAAGTGCAAGGCGAACGCCGCCGCGCTTTCGGACTGCCAGGCCGGTACTACCGCTGCGAACGCGGCTGCGAAGGGCACTGGTGCGCAGGCCGATGCGTTTAACGCTGCCTTTGGCATCAAGACCAACTTTGCAAACGTGGCTGTTGTCAACAACCAAGGAAAGACGGTTAGCGGATCTTCGACGACGGCTGCCTCTGCTTCCGCGACCAAGGCCAGCTCGTCCTCCGCTTTGACCAATGGCGCTGCAGCATCGTCCACGTCTACGTCTACGTCCACGTCCTCAGGCTCTTCTGGCAGCTCCAGCGACGCTGAGCAGTCTTCGACGAGTGCGTAGTTTTTTCTTCGGCTATAAACAAGTATGAGTACACAAAGCTGACGCATACCCTCACTTAGCCCTCGACCCGGCTGTGATTGCCACTGGCTTTGCTCAGGATGGACAGGCGACCCCCGCAGCGGGTCAGGTTGCGTCGCTCACTTCGACAAACAACTTCATCAACTTCTGCCTGACGGTTGACAAGCCCATAACGAACGGACAGCAGATCAAGACAGGCTCGTGCAACCCGGCCCCGATGGGTGTTATCGCAGCGACGACCAACATGCCGAGCTCCAAGTTCACGTTCCCCACCAACTTCGGCTCGATCAAGGCGAACACGGCGTTCACGGTGTCGATGGCGATCAACAACATCGAGACAGGCAACTTTGTGAACGCGGACTCGAACTACTACTCGGCGCCCCAGCAGGTGAACAGCGCAGGCGACATCATTGGTCACTCGCACGTCGTCATTGAGCAGATCGACTCACTCGGCTCGACGACCTTGTCCGACCCGACCAAGTTCGCGTTCTTCAAGGGCATCAACGGTGCAGCAGTGAACGGCGTCGTCACCGCTGACGTTACGGACGGCCTGCCCGCTGGCATCTACCGCATGGCGTCGATCAACGCAGCTGCTAACCATCAGCCGGTGCTCGTTGCAGTCGCGCAGCACGGTTCGCTCGACGACATGGTGTACTTCACCGTCACGAACTGAGCGTGTCGTAGTGCGATTTGGCATCGCCGCCCCCAGCGCCGACTGGCCCAATTCCGCGTAATTTATTTGGTGTTGTTGTTTCGAGCATTCTGTACATCTGTGTCTTATTGTTGCATCTGGTTTCAAATTTGGTTTCTGTTTCCACTCTTTTAATTTTGGTTGTGTTAGTGATACCTCTGCATTTGATTCCCGGCGGGTTTGAGTCTGGGGGTGTACCGTTCCTGGGCGCGGTGATAGTAGTTGTCAACGGCCTGCCTTGACGGCAGACCGGGGTGTGGGAGCACCGGTCTCATTCTTTTTTCTGGTTCTCTTCGATAGAATTGTACTTGAAGACGAAAATACATGGGTATGAGAGCATTCGTGCAGCGGGTGAATAAGAGTAAGAAAATGAATGTTTATTGTGAATAAGTACGAACGTGATCGGCCGCCTCGGGAGTACTGGGACGCGTGGACTCGAAGGTGTCTTGCTCGTTGCCCTCGTCCTCGTCTTCCCCGCATCGGCATGCAGGTCGAGAGCCAGCGGGCCGCCCCAGTGCATACTTCGCGCACACGCTCGACGACGGTCACCGCGTCCTCAACATCCCCCGCCGCTGTCTCTGCCTCCGCAGAGGTACGTCTCCATCCTCATCAGATCTCCCTACGTTGATCGCTCACTTTACAACCTCTTCCGCGAAAACCTCCTTCTGTCTTCGAAAAAAAAACCGCGTTGCTGGCGGACGCTGACGCTGACTGATCTCACCCACCCGCAGAGGGATTACGCCGCAAACGCTCACACACTTCGGAACGCCACCGCCAGTGCCAGTGCCCACGCTCACCGCGCTCCGTCCGCCCGCTCGCACCAGAATCTGCGCACGATGCACGCGTCGAGCGGCAGCGCGTCAGTCTCGCTCGGACGCACTGCAAGCGGAACGACTATCAGCCCCGTTCCCGCAGGCTCGAGCATCGGTGCTGCGTCTGCAGCGCAACCCTCGCGCTCGCGGTCGAGCTCTGCGGCTCGCTTCCTCAGTGTAAATACACAGGCTGCTGCAAGCGCCTTGCCGGCCCTGCCGCAGGTATCAATGTCTGCGAACGGACTGTCGGGGGAATCCCGCGATGGGGACACGGCGCTCACGCCGACTGTCGCCTCCCCGCCGTATCTGCACTCAGCGCCAGCGGCGCAGGGCTCATCGAACGCCATCACGAACAATGCTGTGCCGGCAGGAGGCCCGAACGGGAGCCAGCAGCGCGAACGGTCCCTTACGCACAAGAGCTCGAACAGGACGGTTGGGGGCGCTTCTACTGCCGCGAGCAGCTCGTCGCGCAAGATATCATCCACTTCCACATCCACTACCACACGCGGATCGGGCAGCGCAAAGGACTCGTCGCGCACACGCGAGCGGGAGAGGAGGAATAGAGATAAGGACAGAGACAGGGATAACGGCCGAGTGGGTGATGCGGACGACGAGGAACGCGATGGCTATCGGGGCGCTCCGCGCATGCACCTGCACGACGCAGAGCCTGCTCCCCCGACTCTTATGTACTGGAGCCGCACGCCTGTATGGGGCGCGCTGCCGACTCACAAAATGCGTAGCCACAGTGCGACTTTTGTGGACAACACGACGATCTGGCTGTTCGGTGGGTGCGACGATAGAGAGTTCTGGCGCGATGTGTTGTGCTTGGACATAGGTGCGTGAATATTCTTATCTTTGTCTATTCCCACTTCCACAGATCGCGCCTGTTTTGTAGAAACAATGGAATGGACGCGTCCGGAAACGATCGGCGACGTGCCCCCGCCCTGCCGTGCGCATACTGCGACGCTCGTCGATCGCAGACTCTTTGTCTTTGGTGGCGGCCAGGGAAACATGTATTATAACACGCTCTACATCCTTGACACCGTCTCACGTCGCTGGACGCACGTTCCCTTCTCTTCCCCTACCTCTCCCCCCGTCTCCGCCTCCAACCCTACGCATGCGCATACACTCTCCGGCTCGACCGGGCCCACTGCGCAAAGCTTCGACGCCATCGCAGCGGTTTCCGGGGACTCCAGCGGAACGGAAGGCGAGGAGGAAACGGTGCCACGCCCCCGGCGAGCGCATACTGCTGTACTCTACAAGAACCGTCTTGTCGTATTCGGTGGCGGGAACGGCGCGATGGCACTGAATGATGTGTGGGTGCTCGACGTCAACGTGCAGCCTGAGCGTATGCGCTGGATGCGCCAGCGCACGACTGGAAGCCGGCCCAGCCCGCGTGGCTACCACACTGCGAACCTCGTCGGGAATGTGATGGTCGTTGTCGGCGGGAGCGATGGGCGGCAGACGTTCTCTGATATATTTTGCTTGAATCTGGGTTAGTTCCTTTTTGGAAACGTTGAAATATCTCCTTACGATTTGAGTTGCTAGATACTTGGCGCTGGAGCTCCGTGCATGCGGACAGGACGCACCGTCGTCTCGCACACACTGCGACGCAGATCGGGTCGTATCTATTCATCACGGGCGGACACGACGGCTCGCAATACACGAACGAATTGCTCCTCTTCAACCTCGGTTCGTCTTCCATCGAAATGCCTGTGCACTAACCGAGGCTAACAGTTGGCCTGCCTAACTCCGTCCCCTCTCCCCCTTTTGCAGTCTCCCTCCAATACGAGCCGCGCACGACGCGCGGACCGCCACCATCGCCACGAGGATATCATGCATCGGTGCTCGCGGACGGGCGCCTGTGGGTGTTCGGCGGGTACGACGGCCGTTCTGCACACGACGACGTGCACACGCTCGACCTCGCCAGCTCTGCGTATCTCTTCCAGGTCACGGGCTTTTACGTCAGCGTCGACTGAGCTGAGCGTCAGCGCCGGGAGCCGCCGGCGGCTCTTGGTGCTCGTAAATACTGGATGTTTCCCGAAGACCTTAAGCTGCTGGGTTGGTTTCGAGTTTTTTTTTTCCACTTAATTTCTTTCACTCCTAATTCCAGATCCGCCTCCCCTCCTATTTCCTGCGTAATCCTCCTCTTTTTTTTTGCCTTTCCCTTCCCACTCTGTTGAATGACCACGTTATTATTGTTTTCTTTATTTTTCTTCGATTTCTTTGTGCACCGTGCCTTTTCCTATTTCCTAAGGGTGTGAGGGGTGTGGTCGCGAGGCTTCTGCGATCTTGTCAATGTCACGAAGGTCATGCGAGTAAATTAATGACATTGACGCGATACATGGCTTATTGTAGGCGATGGAAATGGTTTGTTCATGGCTACAGGACGACATACGGTTTGATGATGGCTACTAGTACACTCTTGTTTCTAGTTGTGGTTCTACTACTGCTCAACCAGGATTTTCACAATAACGAAAGCGCCATGTGTTTTTTTAGATGACCTGATGGATTTACTAGTCGGCGCGACCGTCAATGATGGACTGTACTTGGGCAGCAAGGGAGTCGTGAGGGGGACGGTGTCCAAGCCTTTAAGTAAATCATTAGCTCTTCTTCAATCGAACAAGAGAAACAATTCCTGCCGCCTCACCTCCTATGCTCCTCGCTCATAAGGCGAGCAGCATCCTCCTGCGTGACCGTGTTAGGATCAATCCCCGCAGGCCCGCCATTAATGCGATTGCCCGTCAAATTGAGGTCTGCAGCAGATTGAGCCTGTGCCGCGAGCGAGCCAGGTGGGGGGCGATGCCCGAGCCTTTTTCAGATGTCCGATTAGCCACCGAAATCACGAAGGGTAGCCTTAGTGTACTCACATCCTCTGCTCCTCGCTCTGCAGGCGCGCCGCCTCGTCCTTCGTAATACCGTTAAGGTCGACCGTCGGGACCGCGCCGACCGCGTCGCCCCGTTCCGCCGCGACGCGCGCCGCATCCACGCGCGCAGCCTCCTTCAGCGCACTCGTGCGCTGCGTGCCGCGCCCGTCATCCGGGTCGAGGTCGCCCGTGGCGACGTTCCGCTCGGCGGCACTCTGGGCCTGTGAGGCGAGCGAGCCATGCGGGGGTCGGTACCCGAGCGCGCGGTGCTCCTCCGACGCGAGGATCTGTGCCTCCGCGCGGGTGATGCGCGCGAGGTTCACAGAGGGCACGTCGTGCAGCGGGCCCTGTGTGGGGTCTTCGGCTGCGATGCGTGCGGCGTCCTGCGCGGCGGCGAGTGCTGCGTCGAGCCCGGCTGGGTGCTCTGTACGAGAGTCACTGCATGAGGGTTGGAAATTAAGTCGTGAATGTTAATATTGACGCTAAGATTAATGTTGCAGGAGCGTACTTGGCGAAGCGTGCGGCGTCAGAGGCCGCGGCGAAGGAAACGTTGTCTGCGATGCTGGACATCGTGATGGGTGGTTGTATTTAATTGTGAGGGAGTCGTTATTTTTTAAATCGGGGATATATAATGCTCGGGTGTTCCGCTGGCGTCATCGTTGACGACTCCAGGCGGCGCGTCTCGACGTCGCCTCACCACAGTGGCAGAGGGACGGCGCCGCCGCTCCAACAAAGCCACTAAATACCTGCCTCATTTGGCATACGCGTTAAATTTCCGCTTTTGGTAACCAGCACTACCAAACCTTCGCTTCTAACTCCGAGTCCGTTGAGTCTTGACTCGCCCAACGCGGAATCGAGCAGCGCACATCGAGCGCGACGTTGATAAATAGCGGGTTGGCGGGAGGCGGCTCTCCTACTTCCGACTTTGGCGCAGATGGTCGACAACGCATAAAAGCCCCAGAGGGGGCGTTCGTGTACGGTTTCCTGGTCCACGCACCATATGTCATCGCAAGGCAGTCTGCGCCTCACCACCGCCAGCGTCCCCAAGTCCAGATCGCTCTTCAGAAGGCTCGCTATCCCCCGGTTTTGCGATATGGAGCAGAAGGCTGCGGCCAACGGGCACTCTCATGGCTCTGGTGCCTCGGAGGTCGGAGAGACCCATGAAAGTGCGGCTGAGCGCTGGCGGTCTCTGGTCAAGGAGTCGCTAGTCGAGGTCGTCGACCAGCAGGGAAAGGCGATCCTCATTGCTCGACACATCTTGATCAAGAGCGCAAACAACTCGGAGGTAAGTAGCCTCATCCTCGTTCCTTTTAATCCCCTAGCTAACCAGATATCTTTCAGAGAGACTACACAGTAAGTTACTCGCTTGACTCTACAAAAACTGCCGCTTATGTTAAGAAAACAGTATGCGCTCAAGTATATCATTAAGCTTCTCTACAAAGACATAAGCGTCAATAAGTTCATCGGTGACCATCCGAACCTGCGCCTACAGGCCTGGTTCGAGGATTTCGGGCTGCCTTCTAGGATGGGCGGGGGCTATGGACGCTACGTCGATATCGACCCAGACTCGTGGAGCGAGATTTGGAGTTTCGCAGACAGAATTTGTGTGGTCGTTTGAAGCAAAGTCCTAGTCTGGTGTCCCGCGTTAGAGTCGAATTTATTGTGTATTCAGATATCTGACCGTAGCCCTGCCTCTGCCTCGTCTACTCGAATGCGTGTTGTACTCCGCCAGCTCTGCTGTTGATACTAAAAAGTGAATAGAATGCGTACGAACGCGACGTGATGGTCTAGTCAATACTAACGCATTTTGCACCACATTTTCTCTGACTCGACGCCGAGTCATCCTTCAGATCGAAAACAAACCGGCTTCAAATGATAAATCCACAATCCAAATTCACACCCAATTAATATTAATGGCGTCACGGTCTTCCCCACCTAGACAACACCCTTTCCCTCTCCTCACGAACCCCGACACCGGGGAGCCCTACCTCGCGCTCCCGCCCCCGCTCGCAGACATCATCATCACCCCACCGCGAGCAAGCGACGCGCCCGCTCTCGTGCCCATATTCAACGACCCGCGCGTGCATACGCAACTCTCCCTGCGCGCGCTCCCGTTCACGCTCGCCGACGCGCACGCGTTCGTCGCGCGCGCCGTCGAGGGGTGTGCCGACGTTCATAAAGAGCTCGAGTCAGCGAAATCGGAATCGGGGCTGGAGTCAAGGCTGGAGAGCGGACTCGGAGGCCCGACGGGGCTGCGACTTGTGCATGGCTGCCCCATGCGGAGCATTAGGCAGGTGCAGGCGGATGGCTCGGACGTCTACATAGGCGACATCATGACCAAGCGCTACAAGTTCTTCGACGTCGCCGACCCGGAGGAGGCACAGCAGCTGATCGTGGAGAACAACGCGAAGCCGCTCGGGGACCCGAGCATCGTCTGGGCGCTGGGGGGTGAGCGCATTCCAATTTTATTCCTTTTATTTTATGTTATTTTATTTTATTTTATTATGTATTATATCGTCGACCCCCCCAACTCCGAACGGAACTACCAGATTTCCTCTCGCCAGCTTACCACGGCCGGGGGATCATGTCCGCCGTCATACAGA